>CABFWB010002206.1:88829-118471 GCA_902151455.1 Timema bartmani
AGCAATGATCTATCTCCATTTTAGACTCAATAGTCAATATTTACATTTTTTATTGGTCAAAATGTATAAATGAATAATTAAATATCAATGCGATGACTTGAAGATCTGCAACACCTTATAAAATGTTAAAATTTTAACCAGAAATCGAAATTTTAATACGAAGTGTTGACCCTTGTGGAAGACATTAAACAGTTTGAAATGCTCTTAGGTGGACAAAGATGCGCCTCTTTTCTCATTGATTATATATCATTGTATATTATTTTATGCGTGTTCTTATGTGGAGTGGTGATGATACAATGTACATTATTCCGTTCAGAAATCTTACGAGTTTATAAAAAGAGAGAGAAAGTCTGTGCGGTATGCCGTACCATTTATTTTATTTAGTTTTCATGTTTGCATTTGTGGTTATAAAAATAAATGATGAAAAAGATTATAAATAATTCATTTAATTAATTAGTTGGAAAATGAGACTTGTATATGGGAATAGAACCTGAAACCTTTGGATTATATTTTCGTGTCCAGGTGTCATTTTTCAATTAATTTTAATCAGTTAAACCATAGCCACCTCCAGGGGTGGATCCAGATCATTTTCATAGGAGGTTCATAATTATAAATAACATAGTTAATTGCAATGTTAGTTTTCTGTTTAAAGATATTTAATAGTTTCTCATTCATATTTGATCTTATGTACTATGTTTAAAACCGTGGTCATCCTCGCCTATTTTTTAAAATCAGATAGTTTTTATAAACTTTTCGGAGTGACCCTCCTTCAAAAATTTTGTGAAAAATGGTTCACTCTAGAAGCAATGACTTGATTTTTTTTAATTAGGTTCTTTTATAGGTCATTTAAAGTGTTCCTCACCTAGACATTTTTTTAAATTTGGATGCCCCTCGAAGATATTTAGAGTGACCCTCACCTTAATTTTTTACGATAATTAGATACATCCAGAAGATAATTTTTGAAGTGGTCTTCCACCAATAAAATTTTGAAAATTAAATTCTCTCAGAAAATTCAGAATTTGGAATTTTCCTCCCCAAGACATTTTTGAAATTTGGATGACCTAGGAAGTTATTTAGAGCTTTCCTCCCTCGACTTTTTCTGCCAGTTAGATACCTCCAGTCTAGTAATTATTTGAAGCGGCTTTCTATGGCAAATTTTTGACAATAGAATGCAGCTATAAGTAATTTGGAGTTTAATTTAAGGCCATGTTTAAACTTCATATTCGATAATATCAGAGGACTTGAAATATATCTAGGGGGTAATTTATTCCAGGAAGGGGCAAATAATTTCAGGGGGCAGAGTCCCTTACAGTTCCGCCACTCCTGCTGTCCACACATACTCTATATTCGGTATTCGTGGATGAACTACTCTCAGGCGATTCTTCTTCTTCTTTGATGTGTGGTAGTCTACCGTCTCTAAGCGGAACAATGTTCGTTACTCGATATGCACGACCAATATTCGAAAACGAATATTTTTTCACACTTGCGTGAGTCATATCGAACATTGAATAAACGTGGGTGAATAATGCATGTGTG
The DNA here is from genome assembly GCA_902151455.1 of Timema bartmani. NCBI lineage: Eukaryota > Metazoa > Arthropoda > Insecta > Phasmatodea > Timematidae > Timema > Timema bartmani. The sequence goes on from CABFWB010002206.1 coordinate 90,366, forward strand.
GGCCCGGCTTAAGAGGTGTCTGCGCGTAAAAAGATAAAAAAATATATAAAATTTATCTGTGTTTTATTTTCTTTCTAAAATTTGAACGTTCACTTTTTTTAATATTAATTTTCTAACTTTCACAGAGGGGACAACTGACCCTTTGACCCCCAACCCCGTACCCCAAGTCCGCACCTGCCCACCTCCATGACAGTACGTACAAGTATAGTTTTAGTTTTTTTTAGCGTATATTATCAGGATTTGTTGGTTAGACAATCTTACTCTTCTGTTGGCAATGGTGGATATGTCCCAACCGTCTTCTGAGGTTGGCACCCTGTAGGCGCAGTTACTTGAGACTGATGGGATGATGTGAAGATTATTTTGTGCCAGTAGAAGTCTTAGAACAATTATTATTCCCCTTCGGGAAAAATACCTATGGTACCGACGCGAATCGAGCTCGGGAACTTTAAATCAGTAGCGAGTAATGCTAGCCACTAGTTGCTCGAACTTAACTCAAAACATTTTCCAAAAGTAAAGAAATTTGGGCTATCGAAACTTTCGATTTTATGTCGAAAGTTTTTTATTCAACTACCGAATTTTTTATCAAATTTTAATATAATATTTAACAATAAAATGTCCTTCAATATCTTCTTTTGTCTTATTAAAAAAGCTTTTAAAGATAAAATATAAATTAAATTTATTTAAAAATCCTAATTTGTATGATCATAACCTTTATAACAAAAATTACGGGTGAGAAAAAGTTCATGTTTTATAGTATTTTTAGTGAAAATCTTGCTCTATATTATTCGAACAAAACTCGATGTTTTCATTCAGATTCAATTTAAACTCTACTCGAAGTGAAAAATGCCTACTTGCACATCACTGAAAAAACACATTTCTTAAAGCACCGCGTCTTACTACCCGCTCGGGCTATACGCTAATCTGTTAGGGATGAAGAAGATTGTATCTAAAGGAAGTGTACCCGCACTTGAGGGAGGGAGAGTGGAAGACCATTTTGGAAAAACCAGCCTCAGTACACCCGAGCGAGATTCGAACGCCGATATCCCCATCATTGGCGGTCTAGTCTACTGCGAGAGTAGCGCGTTAGACCACGCGGTCACAGAAGCGGGTGATAAAACCTAATTGAAATGTTATTTCCAAAGATAGCCATGGAAGTATTGAAACATCAGATAGGACAGTAGTTAATGCCACAAAGCGCACAGTAAACATCAGCACGCGGGCTAAAGTGTCGGTCTCATATTAACTGGTTTGTCAGTGACAACGAGGCTGGGGCTCGAGTCCTGGATAGGTGTACATATTAGATTTTCCTTAAATGGTTGCCCGCTCCCTCATTACTTAAATTCGGGTACTTTTCTATATATTTATTCCTTCACTCTCACTAACTCGTTAGTATAAATGAAAAATAGGTCGAATTCCATATTTATCAAGCCCAAATCATAAAATGTCTTTCGATTCTCAAATCCAAATTCGAATCCTATATAAAAAAAAGAATAGTTTTACTTAGCCTAAAGTGAAAATATTTAAAATTTAATTTAGAAAAGGTTTTAAGGCTTGGTTTCATTGACAAATGATATTTTGTTTATCATGTTTATTGCATCATAAACATTATATTTTGTTTATCATGTTATTACGTCATAAACAATAAAAATAACAATGTTTTATGTAAATTAATTATATTAATATGATTTTGTTATTTTTTAATGATTTTGTTACTCTTATAAATACACAAGTCTATATAATTCCGTCTACCAATTGTTTCTAATTGTTATATCAAGATATCTTTACAACTGTTATATCAAGATATATTTACAACTGTTGTATTCGAGATAGTTTTTTGAGGACCTCAGATTTCACGAATATCAAAGAATTCGAAGGAATCAAGGATTTGAGCGCCCCATATTTTGTATAGTAATATATGGATAGGTCTAATGGGTAATAATACGCAATGTAAGTAGGCACGTAAACTATTTTCCAATAAACCAACAAAGTAGATTATTTCTGTGTCATAGATAATCTCCATTAAAAATGTATTACCTCAACTGAAGGAAAGATCTTTAAGATGGGGTGCTAGTGATCGTGAGTTTAGGGAAGTATTTTTGAAGTTTTTACAGCATAAACATTTTTGGCCAAAATAAATCAAATATTTCTTCTATAGAAACATATAGTTTAGTTTTCTGCACATGCTAATCTCAACAGTCCTTGAATATCTTTCAAGGGAATCCTAGAATTTAATGACAACTTTTTCTCTTAATTTAAAAAGTTTGTCACCAAATGCCACCATGCTCATACCAGATATTCAAAAACTGTTGAGATTAGCACGTGCAGAAAACTAAACTATATGTTTCTATAGAAGAAAAATTTGATTTATTTTGTTCAAAAATGTTTATGCTATAAAAACTGCAAAATTAGCGCACTAAATTCGCGCTCACTAGCACCCAGCCTTAAGGCACTGCCCAACTCCCTGTGAGAGGCTTTGGGATTAGAAATCCAGTCGGAATTAAGAGGGCCACCTACCAGAATTCTGAAACGTGCTGTGGACCTCATCAAATAACGTTATTAATGAATTGATTTATTGTTTAAAAATATAGTCCACGCCAAATGGAGGTAAACAGTACCATCATATCTCCATTGCATTATTAGTATTATTAATATTATATTATTTTATCACGACGTTTAGCTACCCACTACCCACTTCGGTGGACGTATGGTCCAAAGCGCTACTCTCGCAGTAGACTAGACTGCCGATGAAGGAGAGATTGGGGTTCAATCTTGGTCAGGTGCACTTAGGGTGGTTTTCCCTAATTGATTTAACACTCTCCCTCCACGCAAATGAGGGTGAAGTTCCTCTAAATTAAGCCTTCCTAATCCCTAATTCATTAAAACAATTAGTACATAGGCTTATAGCCCGAACGGATAGTAAGACGTGAAGCTTAAAAAAAACTACTCGTTCGGATTATCGTATCCACACACTTACACTAATAGGGTAGGTATGAGGAAGGTGGAATATTTTAGAATAAATTTAATCTCATTTATTTGTAGAGTGATAGCATTCTAAGCACACCCAGATGGGATAAGAACCCTTGCCTGCACGTCACCGGAAATCTAAATCAGGCAAGGTTGACGCTTACCCCGCCCACAGCGTGGGTAATAATAATAATGATAAAGTGTACATAAATTAAGAAAGGATACTTTGGTAGATCAGTTTGCTGCTCTTTCATGCGTGTGAGAAAACAAAGTAAACACAGCACGAGCTACTTGAAAATATAACTTTCTTCTCTTCATTACAATGATTTGAATATAACTAGGGTAATTAATTATATCACGTCATAAACTAAACTTGACATCTAAAATTTCACTTTTTTTTTCATGATTCCATTTATTCATCTATGTTAAGTTCTTTAGTGACGTAGAGCTCTAATTATGTTATTAAAATAATACTCATTAGAAACCCTTATATAAATATCTGTGTACATTAATTCTTCAAGAAATGAGTAAGATATATTCAAATTTTTTGTTAATTTGTAAAGATTAAAAAAAATAGTACCTATATCAACTTCTCATTGCTTTCTTTAAAGTAGTATTCAAAACAACATATTAAATGAATTGAAATAAACCGCGGCATAGTCATTAAGGAGGCCGTGTATGGATCTAAGGGACTTTGGTTCTATTCCAAGTAATGTCTCATAGAATTACTTACTATTACCATCAAAGTATTCAACGTCAACCTAACGTTAGTATTACTTGACAATCCTAGAATAACGTGTGTTTTGTCCTTATTAGGTAAGTTAACTTATATGCTGTTATTTTTTAGCAACGCATCTTACTATTCACTCGGACTAGACGTCTATTTACTAATTGTGCTAGTGTGTTATGGATTAGGAAAGTTTAATTTAGAGGAGTTGCACCCGCATTTGAGTGTAGGGAGAGGGAAAACTCATTTAGGAAAAAAAACCTCAGTGCGCCTGACCGGAATCAAACCCTGATCTCGAGTCATCGAAAGTCCACTCTATTGCGAGAGTAGCACCTTAGACCATGCAGCCACCGAAGAGGGTGATAAAATAATTAAAAGTTTAGAAAATTTACTTTAAATTCCATCGTTATACCATTCCCTTTATCCTACTACTACTACTACTACTTTTTTATTGTATCAGGAGTGCATATTTTTAATCACTAAACATGGTCCAGCTAAGCACAATGTGCTTGTTAGCTGGTGCCTCACCATAAATGTCATATATACATGTAATAGTGTAAATATATAATAAATAAATCTCATTCCTTTGAATCTATTCTTACAACTAAAATCATTCTAATACTTGATTTAGTTCAGTAAATCTATTACATTTTATATTTTATTTAATATTCGAAAACCAGTCTGGAGTCCATTTTAAAGCCTATTTGTTATATTAATCATTCTAGTATTATTATTTGATTATGTTTGTGAGCCAATTAGCAATTTTTTTATTTCTCTTTTTAAGTTTGATATTTTATCTATTCCCAAGAGAGTATCCGGTATCATGTTAAAAATTGTGGTATTATTATTTTCATATGTTGTTTTCCGTATTTATTTATATATAAAGGTATTTTGTACTGTCGTTTTCTGGTGTTGTGACTATGAGCCTGTCTTACTTTATATGTTTCTGAGTAGTAGTACTGAACTATTATTTTATAGTTAAACGTGTTTTTTACTGTCAATGGTTTCCACTCCTTATTCATGATTTTGGTACTATTGTAGTTTTCGCTCATTACTTTAAGAACTTTAATTTGAATATTTCTTAATTGATTTAAATATAGATCACTTTTCTTTCTTCAGGAAGTAATACCATAGCGCTCTTAGCTTCTTACTCATTATGTCTATGTGAGTATTCCACTTCATATGAGAATCAATCATTATCCCAAGATAGTTATATGTCTTAACTTGCGTGAATGTTAAACAATTACACGGTTTTATATTATGTAAACAATCCAAGTAATTACCTTTTATATATAATTTATACTTTATAACATGCGGTAGTCTGATATGCATTGTTTGCGGTTTTTTAATGTTGACTATAAATTTATTACCGCGAGTCCAGGTTTGTATCCTATTAAAGTCTTCCTGCAACATTTATTTAGCTCTATCTATATTTTTTTGTGCATCGCATACAGCATTGTGTCGTCAGCATACATAAATATACCGAAGTTCTGTATACAGTATGACATTGTTCTTTTGTAGATAAGTATAGTATTGGCCCAAGAAGCCTTGTGGTACTCCAATATTTATACCCAATTCTTCATTTTCTATATTATTTATTTTAACTATTATTTTCCTATTTCTTAAGTAATCTTTAAACCATTGAAAAATATTACTTCTGATACCAATTTTATAAAGTGATTCTAGTAAAATATCTTTATATAACGTATCAAACGCTTTTGACATGTCTATAAATGCTATAGTTATGTGTTTGTTTTCATTTAATTTCTCTAGCATTTGATTAGTAAAAGTGTGTAAAATTATTTCCGTACCTTTGTTTTTTTGGAATCCGTATGGTCTTCGGTCAACTATTTTATATTTATCTAAATAATTTATCAAGTATTTGGCAACGTATTTTTCCATTATTTTGTCTAAAACTGGTAAGATTGCTATAGGTCTGTAATTTCCATAATCTAAGTTTTCTCTAAATTGGTCTAATAATTGCGATTTTAAGTTTTTTGTGGCATTATACCCTGCTGTATACTTAAATTAATTAGTTTTGTTATCAACGGGGTAATTTGACCGTTGATAGTTTTCAAGTTTTTAATTCTGATTTTATCTATTCCCTGGTTTTTATTTATATCTAATTTATCAATAGTGTATTTTATTTTGGAGCATGTAGCCCTAGGTATAAATATACTTTGAATTTGGTAATCGTTTCGATTATTCGTTTTGTCTAGTTGCATATAGCAAGTATGTTGTAGTTGTGTGACTTGGTTTTTGAATATTTCACAAAAATGATTTGCAATATTTTCAATTTTCTCAATTTTGCCTGAATATGTATTTATTACTTCATTAATTGTCATTTTACTACCCAGAATTTCATTTATTTTATACCATGTTTCCTTAATATTACTACTCACTTTGTTTAATTCAGTTTGATAATATAATTGTTTTTTCCTAAAAATTAATTTATTGACAAAGTTTCTTTTTCTTTGGTACTCTATTTTATAGGCATTAGCAAATGGGCAACTTTTCCACTTCTTAAATAATTTATCTCTATGGCGCATTTCTCCGACCAAATCTGGTGTTATCCATTTCTTTTGTATGCGTTTTCCAACATGATTATATTTATATTTGGAGCTATCATATATGCCGTCTATAACTATTTGTTCATTTAATGTAACTAATTTAATTATATCACTAATATTATGAATACAAGTTTACTTATTCCTCTGCTACTACTACTACTACTACTACTACTACTGCTACTACTACTACTACTACTACTACTACTAACTAATAATAATAATAATAATAATAATAATAATAATAATAATAATAATACCTGTTTTAATAACCAAGCAAGTCGGTTTTGTGCGTCCCTAATAATACGGTTAAAATTAATTTGGTACCTAATTTTAGGATTGGTTTTATACGTTAAAATGTTAGAGGTCTCTTAAGAGCCTAAATTAAATTATTATTACGCCCCAAAACTCACGAAATAAATGTTAGTATGGAGTTTAAACGTTGGGAAGTTTCATAGTTAAAAATAGTTGCTCCTGTTATTACACATTACGCTTACATAACTTTTCATGGGAAAACAACTTTGGTGTGTAATTGACGAAGTTATGAACGTTTATGTGTGCTTTGAATTTAAATGATGAAATACTATTCTATTTACGTACACTTTCGCGGCGAGTGAGGCGGAAATTGACTAAGGCTAAATGTGGTGTAAAACAGAGTAGTAAAATGTTAATTTAGTTTTCATTCCCAAGAGATTGACTGACAAAAAAAATAAAAAATAAAAAGTCATTTTCACTGTTAGTACTGTACAAGGCAAATTAGTTGTATATGCCTATTCCTGGAAAAAAAAAATAGCTATAATATAAATTGGTTTAGTTTTTATGTGAACTAAACATAATTAATTAAAATATTCAATCATAAATAAACACAACAAAAGAAAGGAAATTTTATTACCTAAAGTATTTAACATGCAATTTATGTGCGCCAACTGTTTTTATCAAAACACTACTAAAAAACTGGGCACCTTAAGATGGGTTCGAAGGGGATGCGGGAAAGGCCAGGGTTCTTGTAGATTTTACGGCAAAACTTTTTTTGGCAAGATAAATAAAATATTACTCTAGTAAAATCATAGTTTAATTTTCTTCACAAAATGATTTCAACACTTGTTGGGTATCTGTCATGAGCATAGAAGCATTAGATGACCAATTTTTTGAATGAAGAGAAAAAGTTGTCATTAAATTCCAGGATATACTTTACAAATATTCAACAACTGTTGATATCACCATGTGAAGAAAATTAAACTCTATGTTTCTACCGGAGCAATATTGTATTTATTTTGGCAAAAAAGGTTTTGCTTTAAGAACTCAAAAAATATTGGTCTTTTCTCACGCTCTATACATTCCTACCTTAAACCTATCATATATTAAACTTCCAGCTCCCCAACCATTCATGAATCTTTGTAGAAGGGGAAATCTTAATTTCAGAAATGATAAATCTTTCGGCCATACCATGAGTCGAACCCAGGACCCTTAGCTCAGCAGCAAGTATTGGACAAGGTAAAAACTATATTTCTGTCTTCACCACGTCTCATTACACTTCTGGACTATATGCATTTAACTACACTAATGGGGTTATAATTGAGGAAGATAGTATTAAAGAAAATGTACCCAGTTTTTGCGTAGAGGTAGGGTAAAAAATCATTTGAAGACTATTGGGGAGTGAAAGAGGGAAAGTCCCACTAAACATATTTTCCAGGACAACCTTAATAGCTCGAAACTCAGGACCCCAGCAATTATTTTTATATTAATTTCATTATGATAGAGACCTATTCAAAACATAATCTTAAGTTCATTAGAAATACCTCATTGTTGTCAAAAGATGACAGTACTAACTCAATTTGAGCTAAAGTTGGACTTTTCCCTTTTCTCCTGTATTCTTCATTTATAAAAAATAAATATGCTTAGTACGCTCGGCCGAGATTCAAACCCTGAACTCCCAACTAACGGGCAAACCAGTTTAGATGATTTTGAAGTTAAGCCCGGGTTAACTTTATTGCGGTTCACGTCCCAATAATTCACCATAAAGTCAGTCAGACACCTTTGCTCAGTTGGTAGCTTGTCTGTCTACTGAACTATAGGTCCCGGGCTCGATTCATTGCATGGCCAAAAAAATTAATCATTGGAGAAATGTGGGTTTTCCTTTTAAGAGTGATGAATTAACGGAAGAGGGCTGAGTGTTGTGTCGGTTATAGATTCAAGTTAGCTTATAAGTCGTGGGATGATATAATCAGTCGCTTCAGAAAGTGCATGTTAAATATCTCAAATAATGTTTAAGAAATAAACCAAGGCGTCACTCTCGTGTTAGACTGGCTTGCTGATGACGAGGAGATAGGTTTTGAGTCCCGATCAGGTCTACTGATGGGTTTTCCCTAAACGGTTTCCCAATCTCCTTCCAGGCAAATGCGGGTCTATATTACCTCTAAAATGATTCCTTCCTATCCCTACCCCAATAGAGTAATTGTAATATATACGTCTGACCTGTACAGGTGGTAAAACGCGGCAATAAAATAAACACATTTTTGAATTGGTGTTAATGCGCAGGGAATAACAATGAGGCAGAAGCCTACGACAGTGGCCGGGAGGTCTAATATATTTCATGTATTACTATCGAGTTGCAATCGTTCATAGACGAAGGGATTACGATGTTCGAATCCCGACTGAATGTACCAGGAGAGAATGAGGGCCACAAATGTGATTCTCGCCGGTTTTATTATTCCCCTCTTCAACCCAATTTCTCTAAATACCTTCCTTACCTCTAAGGATCTCAGTAATAAATTACATTTTAAAAACCATCCCTAATATACCCGGCCGAAACTTGAACCTTGACCTCCCCATCTGACAATCCAATATGTTTTAAGATTGATGCCTTAGACTGCGTATCCACCAGTGGGTATTTTACTGTACATTTTTTGGACATATAGTAAATCGAACCCGGAACACTTTTAAATAGAGAAATGTGAGACGCACATTACTTAGGTATGGTAGCACGTCTGCAAAAATTTAAGAGTCTCTGGTTCGCTTCTCAAAGTGGCCGAAAATATATTGTTTGTTAAATTGAGGCTGCCCCTTACACAGTGATGAATTGATGACCTGAGGAGGATTGGATGTGGTGTCTTTTTTTACGAATAAAGCTAGTTTGTAAGTGATGTATTGATACAAGCAACCAGTTCAGAAGGTGCACATTAAATGCTTCTAAAATTAAAATAAATTATGGGACGAGAAACAAATTTTAGAGATAGGGCAATTAAAGACATGATTTTGTGTGTGAAAGTAATCGTTTCAATTGGGAAATGTGTTAGTTCATTTTTAAGTTATTTATTTGAAAACCAACTCTTGGGTCCGAGCTGGGACCAAGCTGATGTTGTTTAGACACGCCCCCTATTTCCTAGAGGTTAACTTTCTACACGTCCAATGCACGGAAGCAGTTTGGATTTTAAAAAAACAGTGGCATTCAATGTTGAAGGTCATGCTACGTGATCCAGGTCGAAGGGTGCTTTCACCTCATTTGGGTGATGGGATAGAGGCAAGACATGTGAGCTCGTCCAGAAAGAAGACCAATAAACCAAGCCACTTGTTTCGGCGAGTTTTTATACACTTGATGAGATATTTTTAGTGCAAACTTCAGTTGCAAACCAGATTTAAAAAAAAAACACGCTGTTTGACTACTTTGTTAGTTATTATTTTGTTTGGTTTCATTACCTTTCCTTTTATTTAACTTTCATAACCTAATATTTGAGAAAGTTTAGATTGTAATCATAAATAAATAGGAATTGAATCACCAAGACATTTGATAAAAAATAAATAAGACCTATTTCTACTTTTACCTTTTAAGGCAGTAGGGAAAATTAATAAAAATTACAAATGGAAGATTGGATGAGGTTATTAATTAACACAAGTGTGTGGAAAACCTCTAAAAGGTAAAAGTAAGGTCACTTATTGTGCGCAAAATAAACAATGAGTGTACATTTCTTACATGTATGCAAAAAAATAGAGATTTTATTGTACCCACAAGCAAGACCTATTACAAACGAGTTTTTCTTTTATTTAATTAACATTTTTTAAGGATTAAAATCACTTTAAAAGTTAAATCCTTGATACATGGGGGCCATTCGACTTTATCTTATCTCTGCTTTCCTGGTTTATGGAGGAATTCATTTCTGAGGTGAATCCCATTATTCCCAGATAGTAGGATGATATGTGAGAATGATGATGGTGGAAAGAAGAGAGGACCTACAGTTTAACGTGAGTTCCGAACCACGGTGGAGGCATGACATTCCACATATTCACAAAGCGTGAAAGCACACACTTTGACAGAAGTGAGGAATGGGTTTGGTAATCGTATAAATCTGTGCCAGGGCCAGGGTTTGAACTCAAGACCCCTAACACAGAAGTCTGACACGTTACCTCTAGAACACCAGGTCACCTATCCTTTATATATATGTTTATATATTGACCTCGGTGGTCTTGGGGTAAAGTGCTCACATCAGAACCCGATGCTCGTGGATTCAAACCCAGCCGAGGTCAACGGAATTTTCTTGAATCATAAAAATTTGTACCATAACTTCCTTTGGAAGGGAAGTAGAGCTATCATTCCCATAAATTGTGACTTGTAGAATAATCATGGAAGGAATTTGAAAATACCTTTCTGGCAAAATTGGTAGACCCTTTCGGACTCTCTAATAAAAATTCCGTATGGAAGGCAACGGGGAACCACCACATTTCCTGAACTACCCTAGAACATGGGATTTCTATCAGATGGTGCAGGTGGTACTAGCCAGCTGAAGGGCTGAGTTCATGCCCAGTTCCGGATGGATATAAATCACCAAACCAACCTTCGGGTTGTTGATATGTATATATAAACAATTTTATATATGTATACTATATATATCGGACTTATAAGTTGACCTTTTTTAGGATTAATGTATAAAAAGTTAAATCCTTGATAAAACATATAAAATAAACACATTTATACAAACACACACACTCTTTATACTCCTGGATATCTACAATGTTGGTAGGGGTATGATGATGGACTTTGATATAATATTTCTAACACACGATAGAGTAACTTATGATAAAATAAGATTGGCTCCATTCTTACTATGGAGAACTTTTTTCTTTTCACCGTGTCTTAAGTACCTGTTCGGGCTATAGGTCTACGCAGGGGCGTAATGCTGAAAGGGGTTGAAGGGCGTGTGTTCCACCTACACCAATTTTGGGAAAAAGCTTGAAAGTTGGGAATTTTGTGGAGAGTCGAGATCTTGAGTTGGAAAATTCTAGAATTACTCTGGACCCCAGTACTTTCGATTATGAAAGTTCTTTACTGCAGACTTTTAGAGACAAATTTTAACAAAGTTAATTAAGTAGGTTAGTAGCGTCTTTGCCCGTACACACTAATACCTTAAGAAGGCCAGGTGATATTAAGTTGATCACTTTATAAACCCTGGTGTTTTTACGAGCCGAAATTTGTTAGTTCTCCTAAACGCAATGATGGTGAATGCCAAAGAAACAACACCTGTAGCTTGAAAAATCCATCACTAACAAATAACTTTAAAAACGTAGTTAGGTACCTAAAATATCTGTTTAAGGCTTAATTATCGCCTCAAATATTACAATTTTTCGGGGGAGAGCCCTATAACCCCCTTCTTAACTGAGGAGCCCTCCAGTGTTCGAAACGTTGCCCTTGTCACCAGGGAGTTTTTCTAATCTCAGAACACTTAGGGTTGGAAAATTTACTGTCTCAACCCTCCCCCCACCCCCAATATATTTCGCCCCCCTGCTATACGCATTAATTAATTACGCTAGTGGGATAGTGGTGACCTGCTGATTTACAGCATTATAGACTTTTTCTCTCTTTTATTTGAGGAAATACTGTGGGTTATTTTATCATTATAACTGTCCATCTATTTTTTGGAAGAACATTTCTTAATTTTGATCCATATATTTTATAGAAGAAATCTTTATTTTTACCAAGGGTTTGTTCCTGCTACTAACTTTAACGCTATGACTGCGTGATTCGGTGGGAATCGCATGAAGCTTTAAAATGTAATTGCTATTTTGTTTTGATAAGTTCTTACAACTTAGTTGTCGTGTGGACTATCTATTGTTTTAATGTAAGATAAGATTCTCTCTGTGCCGACCAATGTTGATTCGCTAAGCATTTTTTTTTTTGCACCGGACTCCCTATTTAGTAGTGGTGGGCCGATACCGATACTCGATTCCTCGATACCTTCAATGCCCATGGTATCGACTGTTATCGCAATAATCGATAATTTGCGCTAAAAATCTCGATACTACTTTTTAGTATTCAACACGGTTAGCTCCTTAAACGGGTTGGGGATAGGGATGGGCATAATCGAATGATTTAAATAATCGAATACTCATTCAATTCTTTTAAAAAAGAATCGAATGAATCATTCGATTCTTTAAAAAAATACTCGAATGAATCATTCGAATGATATTGAGAAGTAGTGAAGACAGGGAGAAACAATAATAATCGGAACAACGCTCGTGGCTAGACATTAGTTACTTACTAGTAGTTTCGCGTTGTCCTACTATCCTCTTCGCTCAGCTCAACGCCCCCCCTCCCCTTTCACCACACATACACTCAATATAGACAAGCCATTCCTTTGCAGCTTATCAACAAGGTCACGGTCAACACAAGGTCGAGTTTCGCTTATCAAAGGGAACTGTATTTCGAGAATGAACCTAAGGAGAACACTTATTTTGTATTGAAATAGCCGAGTAAAGGTATGGCTACACGGAACCGACCCACACCGCACCGCACCGCATTTTCTGATCATTTTTATATTCTTTACAGATTGAGTTCAATTACAAAATAAGTTTGTATTTTTATTTTGACTTGCATAGGCTTTAACCTATTTTCATAAAATTAAGTTAGTTATTAATTATGAAGAATAAAGTTTTAAGTTAACTAATAATTAAGAAATGCAAACGCAAAATTTCGTGAGGTTGAATGGTATCGAATAAGGTATCGAGTATCTAGGAGATTAATTGATAGTATCGAGTAAGATATCGGAATAGAGAAAAATATGTATCGGCCCACCACTAATATTTAGTGATTGGGTTGACTTGTTATTTACTTTTATGTCACATTGTATTATAGTTTCCTTTTCGTTGTTTACTGTTTTAGATTTCACCACCTCTTCACGAGAAAAGTTCGTAGTGTTTTAACGGCTTCTTCATCCACTTGGATCCAGCTGACAGATCATAACAGTAACGTTCTAATTTTCTATTTCCAAGAGTTTTGTGCTGGGTATCATTTTGATTTTAAAATGTAGTTTGACAATGATTTGTTTATTTTATCTTAAAATGGCCTAGGTCTCATCTATAACATTTTCTTCACGTTTTATAAATGTAATGTAACTTTTAGTATGAAAATTAACCCAATTTTATAACTTGTAACGTCTTTGTCTCTACCTTAAAATTGGCATTTTCTTACGTAGATCAAATTTAGGCCTAATAGTTTTTGGGAACACACCTCAATGGCCGCGTGGTCTAACGCGCTACTCTCTCAATAGATTATTATTATTATTATTATTATTATTACCACGTATTACTACCCGTTCGGGTTGTACGCACTTACGCTAATGTGTAATGTTAGGGTGATTGTAAGATGAAATGGAGGACCTACAGTTTAACGTGGAATCCGAACCACGGTGGAGGATTCGTAGTGTTTTAACGGCTTCTTCATCCACTTGGATCCAGCTGACAGATCATAACAGTAACGTTCTAATTTTCTATTTCAAAGAGTTTTGTGCTGGGTATCATTTTGATTTTAAAATGTAGTTTGACAATGATTTGTTTATTTTATCTTAAAATGACCTAGGTCTCATCTATAACATTTTCTTCACGTTTTATAAATGTAATGTAGCTTTTAGTATGAAAATTAACCCAATTTTACAACTTGTAACGTCTTTGTCTCTACCTTAAAATTTGCATTGATTGTAAGATGAAATGGAGGACCTACAGTTTAACGTGGAACCCGAACCACGGTGGAGGCCTGGAATTCCAAGAATTTACAAGTTGTGATTAATACACGTCTTGTCAGAGGTGAAGGAAGGGATTTGGCAATCAGATAAATCTGTCCCAAGACCGAGGATCGAACCCCGGACCCCAGCACAGAAGTCAGACACCTTACCCCTAGACCACCAGGTCACCTCTCTCAATAGACTAGACCGCCGATGACGGGGAGATTGAGGTTGGTTTTCCTAAAAGGTTTTCCACCCTCTCTCTACGTGAATGCAGGTACACTTTACCTAAATATAGCCTTCCTAAGTCCTAAAACCATTAGCGTAATTAGTACATAAACGTATAACCTGAACGAGTAGTAATGCATGATGCTAAAAAAATAGTTTGGACAAACATGTGTAAGTTATTTCTATGATTTTGTGATAAAATTATTTTTTGTAGGCCACCCTTTTTGTATTTTCCATACGTCATTGTTGAATGAGTTATCAATTTTAAATGGGTTCTAGAGACCCTTGGTTGGAGCTTACCTGTTGTCCATGTCTCTTGGATAATAGGTAAACTGCGTGTTCTCCCTTCCCCTTTTCACTTTAGAATATTTCATAGTTTTTTTATGTTTATTCCCAACTGTCTACATCCCTAATTTTTTTATTCTTTTTATATATTTTCTAAACTTATTCTGCCACTGACAAATTGTATAAGCTTTGAACCTAATTATTCACTATTTTGTCATTAATAGCAATTATATTTAGTTTGTACAAAACATACAATTTAAATATCTTTTTATAGAGCAGTGGTCACCAAATGGCAGATTGCGGTCCACATCCGGACCACAGAGAAATTTTTAAGGACCTTGACGAGATAGCAATAAACAGAATAAATTATGCTATTTCGGTGGTGGGCGGGTAGTGGACACGGAAGGCCAGCAGTAACAAATAAGTAAAATAACTAATAGAAAAGAAAATCACGTTTTTTAATTAGTATAGTCCTATAGGGCTTAAACTTGAATCACTGTTAAAGTTTTGCTGGACCGCGGAAGTACGTCGAGTTTTTAAAACGGACCTCCATCAGAAATAATTGGGGATCACTGTTCTAGAGTATATTATTAACTCCTTACTAAATTAATGGGATGTTTTATAAATTAAAATGTTAAATTAAGTTTATATGCTAGCATTTCTGTTATGTCTGTTTGTTGCCATTTAAAATTTTTGTTATATATAGGTTAATTATTTTAACTCCTAGGCCTAAATATGCATGTAATCATTGTAGCTTATTGATACCCATGACTACCTCTAATCATTTACTCTGACAAGACTTGTATTAATCACAACTTGTGAATGTGAGGAATGCCAGGCCTCCACCGTGGTTCGGATTCCACGTTAACCACGTTAAACTGTAGGTCCTCCATTTCATCTCGCAATCACCCTACCATTACACATTAGCGTAAGTGCGTAAAACCCGAAAGGGTAGTAAGACGCGGTGCTAATAATAATAATAATAATAATCTAATCATTTAGAATAATATTTTTGTAAGTTGCCACTCTCCCCTCTCATTTTGTCTCTCTTATAGAGTTTTTTTTATATAGAATCAAGGACCTTTCTTTTGTAACTAATTAAAGGTGCGTTGTCCAAGCTGCGACAGCTACCTGTGACTGCAGCTGGTATCTCACGGGCTACTGTCGCAATATACCGTGGTGACAATAGCCTCATGTGACAGCTACCTGTGACTGCAGCTGGTGTCTCACGGGCTACTGTCGCAATATACCGTGGTGACAATAGCCTCATGTGACAGCTACCTGTGACTGCAGCTGGTGCCTCACGGGCTACTGTCGCAATATACCGTGGTGACAATAGATCTCATGTGACAGCTACCTGTGACTGCAGCTGGTGCCTCATGGGCTACTGTCGCAATATACCGTGGTGACAATAGCCTCATGCGACAGCTACCTGTGACTGCAGCTGGTATCTCACGGGCTACTGTCGCAATATATCGTGATGACAATAGCCACATGCGACAGCTACCTGTGACTACAGCTGGTGTCTCACGGGCTACTGTCACAACATACCATGGTGACAATAGCTGCACGCGACAACTACCTGTGACTACAGATGGTGTCTCACGGGCTACTGTCACAACATACCATGGTGACAATAGCCGCACGCGACAACTACCTGTGACTACATCTGGTGTCTCACGGGATACTGTCGCAATATACCGTGATGACAATAGCCACATGCGACAGTCACATGGGTTGTTTACCAAGACGCGACTCCAGCCGCAGCTGCCATTCGATTTCTAGATGGATGAGGGCACATGTTATCCGAGTGACAAAAGCCTATTTGTCATTTTGAGGAAGGAAGTAGATGACGAAATAATTTGAGAGTGATTGTACAGCAGAAGGAAACGACAGAAATTGAGCAGTATATTTGTAACACATGATGAGGAAGGATGCTATGATATTTTAATCAATATACATCTTTTAAGTGTTGATACCAAGTTAAGGGAGTATTTTAGAACAAATATTAACCAGTTCAATCATGTATAACAACGGGTTAAAGTGATATCTAGAAAAACTCGTGCAATCGGTTCAATAAACCCATCAGTCCTGCTAAAAAAAACTAGCAGAGGCCAGGGTTTGAATCTTTTCCGGGTCCATTGAAGCTGGTTTTCCATAATTAGTTTCATACTCTTCTCCCTTTGAACAAATACGATTAGGTACATTTACTCTAAATTCTTCCTTCCACATCCCTACTTCACCAGCATAATTAAGATCGCCCAAACGGGGTAATTATACCTGCTGTTGAAAAAAAAATACATTTTATTTTTTCCAATTTGTCTTATTACTCATCCTTACATTGTCTCGTGAATGCATGTTCTTGTATTTCGGATGTTTTAAATCGTATACGCATTGATGTCGGGATACTAACTCACACAGAACAACATTCTGCGAGTGAGTCATTAGCACCTCTTTTCTTTGTTGAATTTTTAAAAAAATATTAAAACACCAAATTCATTAACAAATATGCAATGTCCCTACAATTCTAGCATTGTCACTGTGACACTAGCCGCAAGCGCTGCTCGCTTCACCAGTGCTGTGACACGGGCTACCATCGCATCGTCTCTAAGACCAAACTCAAACCGCGCATGCGTGAAGACTGCGACTCCAGCAGCAGTCACAGATAGCTGTCGCAGTCTGGACGGCGCACCTTTAGTTTGTTTTGTCAGTTGAAAAATGTTATTTGTAGTATGATCGTGTCACTGTTAAATTAAATTAATCACCTTGACGATCCAAGCATCAAAACTGAGAATGGCCGTCAACACCATTCACTAATTAAATTTATTAGTTAAACGCTTGTGGAGAAGAAAAAAATAAACTGAGCACGGAATCAGATTGTGATGATTCCTAATCACGTACGAAAGAGAAGGAAAAAAATGTTATTTATAATTTGTAAAAAAGAGCTGACATCATCCTCATAACAAGCTTATTAAAAAAAACTCCCTTGAACATGAAGTCCTGGGAAAATACTCTCTTTGCTCAATTATTTCTAAACATGGATCGATAGATTGTCTTCTTTAACCAGTGTCCACAATGACTGCTCCAAAATTCTACCATGTTTCTGGATGCGCGGCGGCAGCCATTGTTCGAGTTTAAAAGTGTTATATTGATATATTTGGAACACACCAATTTTATTTAAAAAAACAAACATATCTGACAGCTATAAAAACTACTAAATATATTTTCACGTGTTCATACATCAATTCATGTTAACTGCAGCTGTAACTTTTGATGGATATTACTAAAATCCATAAAATAATAATATTCTTTTTTAGCATTGCGGCTTCTACCCGTTCGAGCTGTACGCATATCTAGGCTCTACTAATTACGTTAATGTGTAAGAGATGAGAAAGGTTGAATTTAGTAAGAAGTGTATCCGCATTTGCATTGAAAGACCGTGAACAATCACTTAGGAAGACCACCCTCAATATACCCAAACGCGATTTGAAACCCGATCTTCCTGTCATCGGCAGACTAGTCTATTGTGAGCGTCACGTCTTAGACCATTCGATCATTGATGTGAATTATAATACTTTTGGTATAGTAAAATGTTATCAATGTTGACCGCAAAAAATATGTTTGTATTTTCTAAGAGTTGCTCTAAATAAATAGCCAACCGTGAGAAAATTAAGGTATATCAGTATTACGGTAACAGCAGTTGAATTACCTACCAATTCATTTATGCCCTCCCACTTCCCCTCCCCTCCCCCATAGTGGTTAATAATCTTTCCTTCTATATCTTTCCAATTTCTCTCTCTCTCTCTCTCTCTCTCTCTCTCTAGATTACCAAGCTATATTAATCATGAAAATTAATTCATATCTCCTCTCCCCCTTGCTGTATTCCCTTGAATGGTCTATGATATCTCTTTCTCTCTGATAGTAGATTAAGCAAAAGTATAAATTCCACTAAAACAGTTGGAGAAATTTGGTCAAAAAACTAACAAACACGTTCAAACGTGTACATTACAGCATCCTGAGTCAGTTTACTTCTTGTTTGATAAGATTTGATGCCAACATGTCAGCTATTAGAGACTCATATTATAAGAGAAAAGGACTATGTGGATGTATTTTAGTAGAATGCAACATTGATAACCTAGAAAGAGAACGGGAACCACAATGGCATGGGCCGGCCACCTGGCGTTTTGAGCCAAAGATTGGACGTAAGCTTACTCGCACCGCAAAAAACCTTTTACCTAGCGAGTATAAATAGTAGGCCTAGATATTGTAGAGCAGCATGTTTGTACTCCAGTAGCGTTAAGCAGCTTCACATTACAGAATAATTCAAAATGTCCACCTTCAGCCTGAATACAAGCATTGCAATGAAATATATATTTGATAGAGTGCAGCAGGCCACGACACAACAGCAGGCTTGTATTCAGGCTGAAGGTGGACATTTTGAGCACTTCCTATAATGTTAAGCAGCTCAATTAATTACTGGAATACAATCATGGCTATAACTCGAAAACAAGGTCAAATGGGGCACATGTTTATTATTAACTTTTTATTTGTCTCCTCTCCACCACTGAAGTAGGTCTCACATGTTACGGTTCCCTCTGTATATTTTCCCCCATATTAATACCCGTCCGTGAGATCCTCATTTTAACATAAATTATGGGGTAGAGTTGAGAAATGTAAAATTAGAGAGTAAATTAATTCAAATTTGCATGTAGGGACAGAGGGACACCATCTAGGGAAAAAATAAGTTTAGTACACCCAGCATGTATCCGAACATCAACCAGTCTATTGCCTGAGACCACCGGTGTGGGTGACAATATTCCTCGAGTTTAGTTATGGCGGCCATCAGATGTGCTCACCGGGAAGAATCACTAAAGTAACGTGACATAAACCACAAAGTGACTCAACTTCTCGCAAACTGAACTGCTCTACCAGATAAGGAAAACGCATGACTTATTCGGGGAGGGCATCGCGACAAATACATCCGCCGCGACAAACCTATTGCGTAGACTGTCGGGAGCCACATCCTTACAATATAACGTCGGAAGTGACACAGAAGTTTCCGGGTGAAGCCATTGCCAAAATATCGATAAAGGGAATCGCAAAGCTCAAATAAGACGGTACACTCCGTGTAGTACACCCGCAGTGGTGGCCGGCAGGTCTAAGGTCTGGCAATTATTGGACCACAGAACATTTAGGTGAGATGGACAAAGAAAGACAGGATTTATAACTAATGTTTATGAAGAGTAGAGCTCACATTACGAAGCAAAAAAAGCACAAGGGAAGGCCTGCGACAAGTTTGGGTTGAAACATATAGTCCTGTCCCTGATCACCAAGCTTCTATTTTTTTTAACACCACATCTTACGTCCTGTTTGGTTGATACGCTTATGTACTAATAATTACAATAATGGTTTTAGTGATGAGGAAGGTTATATTTATATAGATGTTTACCTGTATTTGCGTGGAGGAAGATAGGAAAACTATTTTGGAAAAATCACCCTCAGTACACCCAACAGATATTCAAACCTCAATCACCCCGTCATCGGCAGTCTAATCTACTGCGATAGTAGCACCTTAGACCATGTGGACACCAAAGAGGTTTGCTAAGTGTTGAATGAATGTGTGTGTTTATTTCACAACAACTATCCTCAATACACCTGTCTGGATTTGAACCTTGATCTTTCCATCACCAGTTGAGGGTCCGGGGTTCAATCCTCGGTCCCAGCACAGATTTATCTGATTGCCGAACCCTTCCTTCACCTCTGACAAGACGTGTATGAATCACAACTTGTGAATGTGAGGAATTCCAGGCCTCCACCGTGGTTCGGATCCCACGTTAAACTGTAGGTCCTCCATTTCATCTCACAATCAACCTACCATTACACATTAGCGTAAGTGCGTATTACCCGAACGGGTAGTAAGACGTGGTGATAATAATAATAATAATAATAATAATAATAGTAATAATAATAATAATAATAATAATAATAATAATAATCCATCACCGGTAATCTAGTACATTGTAATAGTGGCGCTTTTGACCGTGCTACCACCTTTGTTTCTATTCCCCTTGTTTTAAGCCCCTGTAAAAAATATACGAATATACTTACAAAGTAAGTTGCCTCAGTACTGCTTTGCGAGCTGCAAAATGAAGGAGCCCACTTTACTTGAGGATTCACATGACCTTTTTCACCGTCGAAAAATGTCAAAATCACAAGCTATTTAGTACACTATCAAGATATATCGACCACGCATTGCACTTAGAACATCACAATTTGAGTGTTACTATAGTTTCATAATAATGCTTGATTACACATTATCTAACATTAATAATCATGAGGTTAAATATGAGAAAAACTTAAAATGAGTTTAAAAAAAATGGGGGAACTGATATTGGAGAGTACCAATCCGTTGAGTTTCACCAAATTCAGAAGGGACAGTATTTGATAGGTGGGAAATTGAATTTAAAATTCGCCGTTTGAGTTGGCTTTTTCAAACTTAGCTACAGAACTAAGGGCAATAAGAGGATGAGATTTGTATCGGGATTGCGATAAATTTAACGGGAATGTAGCGTTATATTACTTTAATGTAAATACATAGTGTGCGATCAGAATTAAAACTTGGTAGCGAAACACAGCCATTGAATTGGGATAGTTGGGAAAGAAATTGTCGACAAAAATGGAAAGAGTGGTTATGGCTAATGAGCCTAAAAGGATGGAGAGAGAAAAAGTTCCACAATTAATAACTTCAAGGTTTGTATACGTCCCCTAACATATTAACGATAGTAAAAGTACGTAGGTCTATGTGGGGGTCATGTTGAACGTATGGATGATGATAGACAGTCGTGTACACAACACTTTTGTTGGAAAACCTGAATAAACAAGACCCCTTGGTAGGCCGATATTTCGTTGAGAGAATAATGTGAAGATAGCTTTGAAGGAGGTTGGGTGTTATTTTGAGGATTGGATAGAGGCGTCTCAGAACCGGGTTTAAAACCACCCGGATTATTAAAAAAAATTCCAACCCAGCTGAGGGTTTTTAGGCATTTTTTGGTTTAATTTATTTTATTATGTATGCTAACTGATTTAACCATTCAAGTAAAATTTCTCTAGATCAAGTGAAACATATTTTAATTTTAATATATGAAGTAAAGAATAAAATAATAAAAATTAATGAAGAAAAACAATAATCCAAAAATAGTAGTTCTTGACAACAACATAAGAAGCTAGCAGATTAAAGAACATAATGTTGCGTTATACAAGCTGAAATAGAAAGAGAAATGGAAAGGAAGGTGTGTGGGGGAGGGCAAGAGGCCATTCATCAAATTATTGGCAACGAGCTTCAGAATTGGTTTGTTGCTGTTTGAACTGAACTGTACATGTCTTTAATGATATATATATATTAATATAAATCTAGTGGTGTCTGTATGAATATAAGTATGTATATCTGTCCAGAGAATTTTTATTACTTACCATCATCATTATCATCATCTGTTTCCAGCCTATAGCTGGGTCAGTTTAGTAACATGCCTCCATCTTCCTTTATCCTTCCACCATTCTTCCTCCTTTGATTTCTTCCATTTTTCTCCTCCCACTTGAACACTTTCTTTTATCTGCTCCTCTCATCTCTTTCTTAGCTTTCCTTGCGGTCTTTTTACTGCAAACTTCATTTCCAACATTTTCTTTGGCATTTTCTTCTTCTCCAACTATTTAAGAAGCTGAAATTTAATGAAATTGTAGAGGAACTACTAAATAGGTGCGCTAATCTTGAAAACTGATAAAAAACGGAGTGCTGAGACGCAATATAGATGCTCAGAGATCCTGGGTTGTTTAAGAAGTAGTTTGTTATTTTAATAGATGAATTATGACAAAATGGACGTGAAATATATCAGCATGTTCCCAAAGAATTAAAATTTTATTTTAAATAATTTAATAAAATTAAATTAAAATATAGAAATAGCTTATTTTAAATGAAGTT
This sequence comes from Timema bartmani, assembly GCA_902151455.1. NCBI lineage: Eukaryota > Metazoa > Arthropoda > Insecta > Phasmatodea > Timematidae > Timema > Timema bartmani. The sequence goes on from CABFWB010002206.1 coordinate 113,100, forward strand.
CCACTTGAAATGCCTCAATTAAGAGACTATCACAAATTGTTAGAAACATAGATATTGCCTTCTTTAAACAAATAAAATAATTGTTACCAGAGTCATGAGTCACAACAAACAATATTATTATAGGATAATTGAATTGATGATTTTTTTGGTGTTCATGCTTCAGAGCTACAGTTTTAGTAATAAATATTACCTAAATCAGTGTTCGAATGGTCTAAGGTGTGAATCTCATGCTAGACTGGTCTGCTTAAGACGGGAAGATTAGGGTTCAAATTCCGATTAGGTCTACTTAGGGTGGTTTTCCCTAAATGTTTTACACTCTTCTAAGCAAATGCGGTTAGATTACCTCTAAAATACTTCCTTCCTCATTCCTAGTTCATTAGAGTAATTATAAAATATGCATATAGCCTGAACAGCTAGTAAGACGTGGTGATAAAAAAAAGTATAGTAATAATAATTTGTGTTCTTATTAATCGATATGAATACTTTTATGCGCGTCATATGATAAACAATAACACCGAATTAAAAGGATATCCTTTTAACAATTAATTTAAAAGTTAGAAACTATGAAGTTAACTTAAGAGAAATGCACCTGAATCAGTGGGGACAGATGATTTTATAAACTACTAGCAATCCCGCACGGCGTTGCCCGTGACCCACTGTGGTATAATAATTATTTAAGACCCCCACCCTCCCCCTCCCCATGCCCGTATCTCTGAAACGTAATTATAAAGCAAATAAAAAATATTTTCTTAAAAAATTTGTTAAAAATAACCTAATTAAAAAGCTAATTAAAAATTTAAAAATCCAGCTTAGAGGTGCATTGGGACCCCCTTCCATCCCCCTATGTTAAAAATTTCAGAACTCTGCGTGCCGTAGATTTGGCTGGGAATCGTACACAAACAAACACACACAGACAAACACTTCCTTTTATTATTATATAAATATATAGATATAACTGATAACTGAAATCACATGTTTAAAATCACTCCTTATATATCAGACCAAGTTTAACACCTTATCTCAGTACTGCGTCTGATTACAGAGTTGAGAGCTAGACGTCCCATCGTAGTGCGATTTTCTATATTCTACTTAAGAAAAAAGTGGAAATTGAGACAAGCGAAACAGTTTTATCATATTAAAAATAAATACAATCAATTTTTCAAATAATTATTTAGAGATTTAAAAAATCATATCATACTGATCTCAATTTCACTGTTGTTAAGTGAGGAACGCAGAAAACCGCTCTTTGACACATTTATGGTTCAAGCGTAATCTTATAGCTAATTTCCAGGTTAATCAGTCGTGAGACGAGCTCTTAAGAGTACCTAGTTTGATTCTTAGCATGACTGAAAGCTTGAAAATAGGTGAAATTGGGGCTTCCAGATTAACAGTGATGAATTAAGAACGTTCATCAAAGCAGGCCCAACTCAGCTCCCGGCTCGCGTGAGGTATGGGATTAAAAGGGAAAATAAAATACCAAAATATGCCAGAAATGTGTGCAGTACATACGCATTCGAATTATTACTAGAAATTTTCCATGGTGGCGATGGTGGGAAAAACGACAAAGTTACTTGTTAATAACTACAATATGTCCCTATTAAGACAGAATGAAGATTTGTGCACAGTGCTTATCCGTGAAGCCAGTCTGAACTGGCCAAAAAACGGTCTTTTCAATGTAGTTTTTATCCAAATATCATTTAATATTTCAACAATGTTCTTTATTAAGAACATCTATTAACTCTTTATCTCCATTAATGTTTAGTCAGAAATGATCTACGTGTAATATTGTTCATGTAAATCCACTATTTCTAGCCTATTGTATCCCAGAGTTGATTGGCATGTGATGCACGCTCTTAATGACTGGAGGACAAGGTGATGTGTCTGTTCTGGAATTGAGCTAGTTTATAAGTTTTGTGCTGATATAATCAGTTGATTTAGAAAGTGCACGTTAAATATCCCAGAAAAAATGATACTACAATAGGCTTAGATTCTAGCTCCAACGTCTCAGCAGCTACCAAGTGCAATGTGACTCTAGATGCCTTAGAACACTCAACCAGTGATGCTGGTAATTAATTTAAGTTATTAATTTCTAATGGTTTGCGGTGGAATTAGATTACTAAAACAGTACACATAATATATAGGATACTAGGAATGTGCGACGTTTACAAACTTCTACTTAGTTTAGAAACAATTGTTAGCTTTTACTTCATCCGTACCCAGCGTGTATTTGTCAGTGCACCTAGCTAGCTACAGACCTAGGGATCCCTGGTTCAATTCCCGGCTGGTACCTTGGGTATTTTTATCTTAAGGGAAATTATTCCAACGGTCACCAGGGGTTGGTAAATTAGGCTTAAATTAGTTTTAGGACTCCAATTGGCCCACACCTCCATATTCTCAACCATCACATCATCTCATCACGGGTACGTGTAGACAACCTCCATAGGTGTATCCTGAAAAACGCTTTGTTCCACCAGAGCAGCGGATAGTCTAAATACAGGTAACTGAACTGGATGTTATGTTCCTCCCGGTAAGTAGTGCCATACGCTAAAAAAAAACTAAAAAAAAACTTCACTCCGATAAAAGATCCCGTTTAGAAAAATACGAAGCTTTTTTTGCCAATAAAAAATATTCAATTTTTGGTCAATTACTCCCAATCTGAGCTGTTGTACACACTACAAATTAAAATTGCATGTATAAAAAATGAAGTAATTTACTTGTAAATTGTGATGTTAATTTATCGTATTGAAACGAAATATTACAAAAAATTGTGCAATTAAAAATTTTCAAATCATTATATTGCATAAAGTTATATATAAATAACTACAATATAATATTTTCTCAATCATAAGAAACTAACAAAAAATATCAGAAGTTCGATTCGGCTTTGAGATTATTTCATATAATCGATTCCAGTTTGCTTCTAATAATTGAAAAACTTGACTTCTCACACCTTTATAAGATGCCATAAATTCACTCTAGGAAACACGTACATTAATTTAGATATTATTTGGGGGTCTATCCTGATATTGAAACTCTCAGTAATGGGGTTAAATTTTTAGTATTGGTGCCCTAAATTTGAGTTTTTAAAAAATTTGTTTATCAACATATTCACGCGTTTATAAAGTGCATTCTAAATACCCTCCATACAAATTTAACTAATTCGTAAGTTTCCCTTGGTCGGTTCAGAAAATCAGCCCACGCCATGTGACACGGTAAATTAATTTGCATACCAATAGCTGAGCATCCCACGGACACTTTCATGCTTTTCTTCTCCGTTAGGTTTTTCTTCTGTCAGCGCACTAGAGCAAGTAATACGCAAATGAAAGTACTTGCAACGCCGCACACTCTCATTTCAATACAATGCTCACTGTTTGTAGAGCATAAACTTTTAATACTTTCTTTACGCATGCTTTGCAAAATATACATTAATTAGCAGTGGTTTAAGCACTTGACAGTTCACAGTGTGAGCAATTAATATTCCGCTATGCACTCGCTCAACAGTTACTCTGAATTCAACGCAGTAATGGTGGAGTATTACAGTAAAATTCTGGTAGGAAGAATGTTTGAGAAAATACAAACATCCTACTTCTGTGGCCGTATGGTCTAAGGCTCTACTCTCACAACAGACGAGACTGCCAATTACAGGGAGATCGAGGTCCAAATTTCGGTCGGGTGCACCGAGGGTGGTTTTTCCCTCTCCCTCCACGAAAATATGGGTACTATTCCTCTAAATATAGCCTCACTAGTCCCTAAAATAACTAGCCTAATTACATAAGTGTGTAACCCGAACGGGTAGTAAGACGAGGCGCTAAAAAAAAAGATACAAACTTTTTTTTGCAGTCAACATTGATAGTATTTTACTAAATTATTAGTGTTATTTTGTGAGTATTGATGCCGTGTATTGAAACTATAGCTGCTGATCAAATGGCTTGGCGTATGGATGTAGAAAAGTAGCAGTGCCCTGGCGTGGCTTGTTGCCATGGTAAGCAGCGTTACTTGAAACGGTAACGGTGTACGTTTTAATCACTCAGTATAGCACTCGTTGGCGTGTACCATTGGAAATGTATTCTCAAACTTTACTTGCTTCGGTGGCCACATGGTCTAAGGCATCACTCTAGCAATAGACTAGACTGCTGATCAGTGTACTGAGGATGGTCTTCCCTAAATTGTTTCCCACTCTTACTCGACGCAAACGCGGGTACACTTCCTCAAAAATTCAATCTTACTCATCTCTAACTAATTAGCGTAATTAGTACATATGCGTAAAACCCGAACAGGTAGTAAGACATGGTACTAATGAAACCTATATTTATTACTTTGATTATTACATTTTATAAGTGATTTAAAATAAGGGGTAAGGATGAGGAAGGTAAACGAGATGAGTAGCCCTACAACCGCATGTATAAGTCACCGTAGAGCATTGAAAGTGCACAAGAAGGAGAAACCTCATATCGAAAGTGTACGAAGATATGAATAAAAAACGCACCCAGACCTCATATAATATAAAACAAAAGGTCACCAATACTAAATTATGCTCGCGTACCCAGTAAATGTACCGCGTAGCCCCGGGAGTACTCGTATCACAGACTGAAAACAACAGAATGAAAGCAATAACGATAGGTTTTTAAGTCTTAATCTCGTGACCGATGATATCTATTAGTAAGCACAACGCTAACTCTACCCCAGGGAGTAAGAGAATGAGTAGGGTATTTGAGAGGAATTGCACCCGAACTAGCGTGGAAAAGAATGGCTAAAACACACGTGGGAAATCTCCCATAGTGCACCTGACCGAGACTCGAATATGAACCTCCCAACCAGATGGTGAATTTAAGGCGGGAGTGTAGGAAACGCGAATCAAGGGAAGTGTTTTATCAGTCTTTAAAGCAAAACTTTTTTAATTAAAATAAATAAAACATTACTCCAGTAGTTACATAGGGTTTAACTTTCTTCACATAGTGAGTGATTGATATAAACCTTCTTGAATATATCTCATGAGCAAAGCGGGATTATATGAGAATTTTTTTAAATAAAGAGGATAAGTTGCCATTAAATTCTAAAATACCAAAGACAGATATGCAACAACTGTTGATATCACAGAGTGAAGAAATCTAAGTTCTGCATTTCTACTGGATAGATATATATTTTATTTTGGTCAAAAAGTTTTTAATATAAAAACTGCAAAAATATTGCCCTTAATTTGCGTTCTCTACATACTCATCTTAAATATAATGCATTAGTATTCACTTTTTGGATGACCTGGTGGTCTAGGGGTAATGTGTCGGACATCTGTGTTGGGGATCCGGGGTTCAATCCTCGGTCCTGGCACAGATTTATCTGATTGCCAAACCCTTCCTTCACCTCTGACAAGACGT
>CABFWB010002207.1:0-14282 GCA_902151455.1 Timema bartmani
TTTTTAGAAAAAAAAATATTGCTTCAATAGAAATATAAAGTTTAATTTTCTTCACATGGTGATATCAAGTGTGTTTGAATATCTGTCATGAGAATATAAGCATTAGATGAGAAACTTTTTAAAGGAAGAGAGTGAGTTGTCATTAAATTACAGTACCACTTTTTTTTTTAGATGTTCAACAACTATTGAGGTCATCACGTGAAGATAATTAATCTATATGGTTGTAATGAAGCAATGTTTTATTAATATTGAACAAAAAAGTTTTTTATATAAAAACTGCATACACCCTTAGATTTCCACGCGTCCACTACATTCCCACCTTAAGATAACGAGCTATCAGATAAAGCAGCCACCTTTAACTCAAGAAGGCTTTATGCTGTCAATAGTCCAATGACAACTGCACGAGTGTGCACATCATGATGGATTAAATAGCCAAGCTATTATATTTGTTAAATAAGATTATAGCCTCATATAAATATCATATTCTTTATATTTAAAAATGACATTTGGACACGAGAATCGAATCTATATTGTGAACCGAGACCAAAAAGAAACCCTCGTCGTAAATATTTTTAACTAGTCACACAAATTACGAACGGTTAAATAAAAAGCCGAGCCAAGTAATCAACATTCAAAGCAAAAGACAACAGAAAAAAAAAGTCTCTTAGAAATCAGTCGACCTAGGTGGTCTTGGGTTAAAGTTCTCGCCTCAAGGCCCGATGTTCGTGGGTTCAAATCTAGAAGAGGTCGACGGATTTTTCTTGAGCAATAAAAAAAATCAGTAGCACAACTTCCTTTTGAGGGGAAGTAAATCCGTCGTTCCTCTGTCGATTGTGGCATGTAAAAGAGCCCTGGAAGGTATGTGAAAATATTTTTTCCCAGCAAAATTGGTAGACTCCTTCTATCTCGCTCATAGAAATGTTCGTCTGCTGATATAATACGTAGGTTGATAAAGTGCACGTTAAATACCTAAAAAAAAAAAAACTTCGTTTCGGGTGCCACATGGTCTACCGCACTACTCTCGTTTTAGACTAGACTGCAGAGGACGGAGATCGGAGTTCAATCCCGGTCGGGTGCAATGAGGGTGGTTTTTCTTAAATGTTTGTCCACACTCCCTCCACGCAAATGTGGGTGTACTTACTCTAAATTAAACCTTCCTAGTCCCGAAAACATTATTGTAATTAGTACATAGGCATATAACCCAAACGGGTAGTAAAACGTGGTGCTAAAAAATAAATAACCCTACTAGTCTAAAAAGTGTCGTATGACAGACAAGAAAGGGAAAAGAAAATCACAATATCAAACTCTGAAAATTGAAAAATTACACCTGGACATGGGAATTGAACCCGGGACTTTTGGCTTACCACGCCAATGCTCTAGCACTGAGCTATCCAGGAATCGTCCCGTACTCAGGATCATTCTTCACTCATATCTTAAGATGGGGTGCTAGTGAGCGTGAGTTTAGTGTATTGATTTTGCAGTTTTTATAGCATAAAAACTTTTTTGCCAAAATAAATCAAATATTTTTTCTATAGAAACATAGAGTTTAGTTTTCTGCACATGCTAATCTCAACAGTTCTTGAATGTCTGTCATGAGCATAGCGGCGTTTGGTGACAAACATTTTAAATAAAGAGAAAAAGTTGTAATTAAATTCCAGGACACCCTTGACAGATATTCTAGAACTGTTGAGATCAGAATGTGCAGAAAACTAAACTCTATGTTTCTATAGAAGAAATATTTGATTTATTTTGGCCGAAAAATGTTGATGCTATCAAAACTTAAAAAATACTGCCCTAAACTCACGCTCACTAGCACCCCACCTTAAGGCAGAGTCTATGAATGACTCTAGGCACGGGAAGATTCCTGGATAGCTCAGTGGTTAGAGCATTGGCGTACTAAGCCAAAAGTCCCGGTTTCGATTCCTGTGTCCAGGTATTATTTTTCTATTTTAAGAATATGACATCTAGATGGAGTAATCCTCACTAAAAAGCATAAATAATAGCTTTGGCTATTTGATTCTTATAATCGCAATAGTAATCGATTCTCGCCTCCCCCTCGCCTTCTAACTCTTACCTTGTTTTAATTCACTTTATATACCCTTGAGTGTATCATCCTAATAACAGTCTGTTATTGAAAGAAGTCGTGTGTGTAATTTTTGTTTTTGTTATCTCATTGCTCATCATTGCTATGATGCTGGGAGCTATTTCTCGAGATAAATCGCGCCTGTCCGAAACCATCAGTCATCGCCCAAACCGACTGCCCATTAATTGCTCCCTCCCATTCATCATCATGATCCCCCCCCCTCCTCTTCTACTCTACCCACTCAACCCCTTCCCTCGTTTCTTTAAATTACTTCGTACCCACCGGGTGGGTTAGACCTTATGGGTAGTCTATAAAATTCAGGTGAGAATATACCAATCTTTTTTTTTTATGTGAGAGACTGTGGTGCTGGCCTTAGACCATTTATTAAATTAATGTCATGACTAAGTAATTTTTTTTTGTATCGATCTAGATAACATAAAATGTATGTGAGGTACTCTTACGTGAACTGAAATTTGCGATTTTTTTTTTTTACTCTTCAGTCTGGCAGTTAAGTTGAGTTTCTAGTCGAAGATACAATATATAAAATTAAACTTAAATTCTAAGCGGATGTATGTGTTTTTTTTATTAACAACCGAAAAACAAAGTTTTAAAGGTATACTTTCTAAATCCAGAAACCAGCTTTGCTGGTCCCATGGTCTAGCTCATGGATGTCTCGAGGAATTTGCGAATTTTTCGCATATTTGTTCAATTATGTATCTTAATATAATTATATTATTAATGAAGAATTTATTTGTCTGTCATGGGCACTGCGCGATATCTTCCACATGCATAGGTCTGAAATTTTTAAAATGAATAACCCCTGTGCACAAGCATGTGCACTTCTAACCTATAGTTTTAGATTTTTTTGATATTTTTTTATTCAATTCTTTAAAACGGGGCTGGAAGAAATAAAATGAAGATATATTTTTTTAGTCTGTTTGAAGCAAATAATAACGTTGCATGGGGTAACCACACGGCAATTCATTTATAAATTATACATTCTCAAACGGCGTGTGTTTCAATTAGTTTAAATAAAACAATTGTTTATTTATAAAGAATAATGTGTTTAAAAAATGACCATCATATTACTTTAAAACATTGGGAAAAATTTATTGTTCACACCGCTTGCCCTGAAAGTCATGGTTAGATTGATACTTTTCAGGTTAAACGGAATCTACGTACCTTTATTTGCTTAGAGAGAGAAGGGAGAAACCATTCAGAAAAAATCACCCCCGCCCCCACCCAACCGAGTTGTAATCTTAATCCTGACCTAATCAAGGACAAACCCAAACAATCGTGACATTAATCCTACGTGCTTAGTTCAATTTTTTTAATAAAATTTCTCATGTAATGGCTATTCGAATGCTCTTAAGATGTCTCAACATAAAATCAATTAATCCAGCAGGTATTTTGGAAGCTCTGCTACCAGTCCCACTCGCCTGGAGACGAGACTACAGCTAAGTCATCAAGCAACTGCCAAAATTTAGTAACCAAAAGGAACCGAAACCTTAACTTAAACAGTTTGTATAATTTTAACCGCTTACATTTCTATTTAAATTTAGCACCTTTATATAATTATTATAATCACTTAAAAAACGTTAACATAAATCTATAACCTCAGTAAGAATTATGACCCTACCTGAAACCGACAGTGACCCCCACGCTGGAAACCGCTGATCTTAATACCTGTGATTTAGATGAACAAGAAAGGTGACTTGGGCTATTTTTCATCTGTCTAAGACGATTAGTATACACTACAGTATTTACAAATATCCCATCTTAGTTACTATATGGCGTTAGGAATTCGAAAGTTCACTGTCGCGCTTACAAAAGTAGCTAGCTATATCCAGTCCACCTCATTACACTCAATCCTTATCTTGAGTTAGTTCTACCCAGTCCACCTCACTACACCCTATTCCTATCTTGAGCTAGTTATATTCAGTCCACATCACTACACCCTATTCCTATCTTGAGTTAGTTCTATCCAGTCCACCTCACTACACCCTATCCATATCTTGTGGTAGCTATATTCAGTCCACATCATTACACATTATCTTTATCAGGTCCATTCTTATGTTATCCTCCCATCTACGTCTATGTCTTCCCAATGGTCTCTTCCCATTGGGTTCACCAGTCAATGCCCTGAACACGGTTCTAGATTATCCCATTCGCAATTCATCTGCATGTCCTGTTCACCGTAAGCTACGAGATTTGATTGTCTTAACAATGTCTTATGATAAGTACAGGGTATGTAACTCAAATATAACATCCTACATAAAAAACACAAGTAGATATTAAGAAACAGATCTACAATAAAACGTATCATTTACACATTTACTGGGCCTGCTTTGATTAGAATACAGGCTGTCAAAACAAATTTTAGCTGTTAAGCACCCCTTCTATTTCCCCACATAAAAAATGATCCGCCCTAAAGCCCAATTTTCATATGAAAGACCTCTTAGAATAAAAAACAAACATATCTTCTGTGGCCAAAATCTGTTTACATTTTACCATATAATTTCATAAGTATAGATAATGAAAAGAGATGGCTGCAGGTCAAAATAATTTTAACTATGAATACATGAAAATAGATCTAGTAATTTTTCTAGCTGTCAGATAAGGTTCTTCCTATGATAATTAGACTGTGACATGGCCTCAACATCAATAAGTATTTATCAGCTTAGTGTATCACGTGACTAGATTATCAGAGCTGACCGATGGCTTCATTGTCGCCTCACGTGGTGGACCAAAGATAAGTCGGGATAAGGACTGTGGTGGCTAGAAGGTTGGATGAGGGGGCTATGGGGGAGAGGAGGTCTGAGGAAGCAGGGTGTTGAGGAGGTGCAAAGGAGGACAGACGACAAATCGCTTACAAGAGACCTACCAGTGCTGAGAAGAATATTAAAATATTTTGGTGACAAATCACCACACGACGCACGAAATCTGCTGTTACAATAAGCCGTTTATATTAAACGAGAAGAGAACAAGCTAAGATTTGTTTGGAAGCAGGACGTGGACATATATTTATTTGTATATTCTAAAATTAATTTAATTTCTCACCAAAATAAAACACATAGTGAGTTGATAAATACAGTAGTTCATTAATAATAAGATTTGATTTGAATTTGGTGGTATTATCATCCTCATCCTATTGGTATACGTATTTCTCCTCGTTTAAGTCCTGGAGTTTGAATAAACCTCCCTGGTTTGACCAGGGTGAGGTCTAAAAGGTATTTTAACTTTTTTGTATTGGATTGCTATTCTACTAAATACCCCATTTTCCACACTCGTTAAAAAAAAGTCAAATAAGTCGGAAAAGGTTTTTTTTAAACTTTTATAACAAATTATTTACATTCCCATTCCATTTTTATGATGCTATTTCTTTCTCGCTCTTACGCGACCATAACCTTGATCTTCCCTTTCCTGTCATATCATTATATTTAATTATTTTAAAGTGAGTATATGTTTTAGTACTGATAAAATCCTATTTGTTTGGATGCTTCATTAAACTTAAACCAACTAATCGTATTAATTACAACAAAGTCATAAAATAATCATGATCCTTTAACTCCTGGGTATTTATTAGGGTTTGTACTATCAACTTTTTGTTTTTAACTAATATTGCTAATATTCTGATATTTAGCCGTGGTCATAAATATAACATTGCACACACCTATCAAAACGCCTTTTTGTTTTAGCACTGCTACCTGTTAAGGCCATAGGCATACATATGTACCAAGGTCGCTAATGAGTTGGGGAGGAATAAGGTTGAATTTATAGGAAGTGTGTTCGCATTTTCGTGGAGGTAGAATGGAAAACTATTTTAGAAAAACCACCCACAGTACAGGCTGTCATCGGCAGTCTAGTCTATTGTGAGAGTGGCGCCTTAAGATCACGCGGCCACTGAAGCAAGTGCTTACATTCTTTAGTGGCTGCATAGTCTAAGGCGTTACTCTCGATGACAGGTAGATATGGGACGAACTCTGGTAGGGTGTATTGTGGGTGGTTTTTCCTAAATCGTTTTTCACTTTACCTCTACACAAATGTGAGTACACTTCCTCTGAACTCAATCTTATTCATTCCTCATTCACTAGCATAATTAATACATAGGCGTACAGCCTAAGCCAGTAGTAGGATGCGGTGCTAAAAAAAACCCCAACTAAGATTTTATCTAGTTTATTGGCAGTGGGCTCTATTCTAACTAGATCCTCTTTCATTTGTGTGCATCAATAAAATTAGTTCATCTCTGGAAATTTCTCTATAAACCCAAATAAATTTTAAATTTTCTGAAAGATAAGATTGAGTTATAGGCCTACATATACACCCAATTTGGCATTGATTAAAGTTGGTATAGAGATCAAATAACGTAAGTTTGCCCTATACAGTTGTCCGTTAGTCTGTGCGGTGTATTGATGCATGTATTATAAGTAATGTAATCTATGTAATGTGTGTAATGTATGTATGGAAACACTCTAAAAGTAGAAAACCGAGATGAATTAAGCCCAATCTTACTGCATTATCTTTGTCTATTATCAGATTAGAGCTCTACTAAAATGTATGTCAATTGGATAACCTGAAGAAGTATTTTATTCAAAAATGTATTTTAGATTAAAAAAAAAGTAATAAATTGGTTGCGCACTTTTAGTTTTTAATCAAGTATTGATTATTATTATTATTATTATTATTATTATGTCCCTATTAATTACTATTAATACTAATAATATATTAGGTTTTAAAATGTAAAATATTCATTTTCCATTGTTTAATGCTGTGTAGAGTTTGGAAGCAGCACATGATCTAAGAGCTAAGTGTGTTTGTTGACGTCACAAGACACCCTATGCTAATGTACACATATTTCTTACGAGATCACGTGTCCTGATGGTGCCCTGTCAGTCACCCACCTGCCATCCACTAATCAAATACAAGCGAGTCATCAACCCCCCGAAGATAAAACACATAAACTTTAATCTACCTTCTGAAACATAAAATAGATTCTTGTACACCCCGTCTGTACAGTCTCTTGTATAACTTTATTAGTAAATAGACAAGTTATCCTTTTATGGCTGCAGATTATGACGCTACTTACTCTCGCAATAGACTAGACCGCCGATGACGGGGAGATCGTGGTTCGATCCTGTCGGCTGTACAGAGGTTGGTTTTTACTAAATGGGTTTACTCTCTCTATCTTCACGTAAATGCGGGTACACTTCTTTTAAATTCAACCTTCCTTATCGCTAACCCATTAGTGTAATTAGCACGTAAACGTATAACCCGAATGGGTAGTATGACGTGGTGCTAAAAATTAAAAAAAAATTCCTTCTTTGAGTATTAACATTATTAGTTACTTCCAGGTGAAATTGGAAGGTAACCCGAGATTTGTTAGGTTGGTTAATTTTTAACAAATATTTACAGTTAATTTAAAAACAGTTTAACGATAGGATTTATATAGAAAGAAACTTTTATAAATTGCAGACATATTTTTGATAATCAGTATTTATAGCATTTGATTAAATTATTCGAGTTATTTTATTTAAAAGTGACACCATCAGATTGCATGAATTGACGTATGAATATGTGAAATTATATCTAGTAACATTTCTAACTGTCAGATAAGGTTCTTCTTATGAAAATTATTTTATGCGTAGCAAATTTAATTTAAAACACATTATCTTTTTTTACTCGTTAAAACTCCATTGAGCTCGAACTAGTTCATTGGACAACATAGGTATTCATCACTTAACATGAGGTAGGCCTATACATAGATAAATTTAGAATCTATAAGGTATTAGCACAGTTATTATTTGGTCATGTATCTTAAATTTTGATTCTGGTGTGAATTTTAAAAAACAACAAATAGGCAATATTGTAATATCTAGTTTAACATTGAATCCAAAATAATCAATCCCTAAACGCAAACATTTAAAACAAATAATTACACCAGTTGAAAATATAAATTATTATACAGGCTTAAAGTATGACTATTATTTAATTTTTTTGAGGTTTTGATAGCAATTATATTTTGTTTTGTCATTGGCACAAAAAAGTGCGTTTTAATCAGAGATTTAAAAAAAATGGAAATTTTTTGTAAGTATATAATATCAAAAAGAATATAGTTAAAATAAATAGTACATCGGTTGAGGTATATCAAAGTGGGTAGGATTCACAACGGATTTTATTTAATTTATTTTTACACTAGGGCTTGAATAAATGCTGGTTTTTGGAGAGTTCGTTATTATGTTAATCGTAAGTACAGTGACTCCAGTACACACTAATGGTTTATTTTCCAGGCACTGGAACATATATCTTTAGAAATAAACGTGTTTAAAATATATTCAAAGGTGATAACAGTAAACCAACAGAAAATTAAATTTAAACCAACAAACACTACTAGCAACCGCAGTCCCCCTCTGTGCAGATAATAATTTCCCAACGTTGAATGTATATATCTTATTTATGGTGGTAATAATGTTTTGAAAGGTAAAGTGCGATAGAAAAATGACATCCTGTCAACAACAAAAATCTTTCCGAGAGGAAGATGAATGTTAAAGGTTAGGTTCCTCGGATTTCTGATTAAATACGCAGATGATCATGATTTATGGTAGCTTCTGAATAATGTTTTATCCATGGTATGATTTTATTAGTTTTATTTTACAAGATTAAAGAAGAAATGTTAAGCTATACATTCAAAACATTAATATCGAAGCTTGAAACCTTAGTGTCTGTCTACTCAATTAAGGGTCCCCTGTTCGATTCTTGACCTTGGTGAAAAATTTATCATTGGTGAAATGTGGGCTTACTCTTTCACAGTGAGTAAATTAACGGCTGGGGGCTGAATGTTGTGCCTGTTCTAGATTTAAGTTAGTTTACATGTCGTTTGTTGATATTAATCAGTCGGTTCAGAAAGTGTGTCATACACCTCAAATTAATGAAAAAAAATTAAATCTTACGATCGAATTTGTCCTTTCGTTTTAAAACAAAATACATGTCCAAAAATATGTTTTAGATCAGATAAACTGAAACAGTTTTCTCAATCAAATATATTAAAATGTAAAGAGTTTTCCAAGACTGTTAAACTTGCTCTAGAAATACATTATTATAAAATAAAATAAGTATATTATACCAAATACAAGTTAGACAAAAATCGATTTATAATTCAAATATAAATATGGCAAACGGACTTCACAGTCAATGTTTAGTACAGTAAAGAGAGAAATATTTTTAACAATTAAGACGAGGTGATATTCTACACAAGCTAAGGCAACCATTTATACATTTTTGTTTAACACTCCATCTTACTATACCTGTTCAGGTTATAAGCTTATGTTCTAATTACGCTGATATGTTAAAGATGCACAATGTTGAATATTAGAGGAAATGTACCCGTATTTGCAGTATAGAGATAGTAGAAAACCATTTAGGAACGTTGCCCCCAGTACTACTGACCGGGATTTGAGCCATGACCTACAATAAATTGTGAGAATGACGACTTAGACCATGCAGCCACCAAAGTGATTTAGAACGTACTTTTTTTTCCGTTTATTTGAGGTATTTAAAATGCACTTTTTGTATCAACTAATTATATCAGCACACGTCTTACAAACAAATGCGAATCTAGAATAGACACAACATCCAGCCCCCGGCTATTAATTTATCATTTATCACTGTGAAAGGAGAAACCCATATTTCACCAATTTATAAATGTTTCAGGCATGCCAGTAATTGAGCCCGGGACCCTTAACTTAGAATACAGACACGCTACTGACTGAACCAAGGTGTCGGAATAGAACTTGATAGAATACAAATAAATCAACAGATACTTTATAGATAGCAGCGATAAGGAAGTGAGGAAGAAAGAAGGGTAACAAAAGAAATGCGCTTGAAAACACCCGCGGAACGCCCCTGCGAAACAACGCCCATGATATCCAATTTTTCACTCCATTCGCCGTAACGTTTCAGCACGCCCTACCGCTTCCGTGACGTCATCGTTCATGCCATGAAGGGGTTGGAAGGGACAGGAATACATAGACGTATAAGGGTTCGGCCAGACTGACAAGCGTGCGAGCGAGCGAGCGACTGTGTGGCCAAACTGGCGAGCGAGAGCATGATTAGCAGATAACTTTCGATAGTTGTTGACGAGGAGGCAAAGGTTCGAATCTTGGCTCAGTGAAATGAGGGTGGTTTTAACAAGTGATTTATTGTTGTGGTTTTCCCATACTCTCTCCATATATTTGTAAGGCCCTACTTTGATTATAATATTAAATTATTTTAACATATCAATTTTACATACATATTTATATAAATATAGGTATGGTTTATGATCTTACCAATTAATTATGCCGTTAGTAGCAAGTGTGCTAAACCTATCTATATTAATAAAAATGTCAAAATGAGAAGTTTTTCCTAGCACTCGATGAACCAACATACAATAATATTGCCTAGCGCCTGAAAACTAGACTGTACCGGGTCGAGCGCGCGCGCTCAGTCGCTCGCTCCAGTCTGGCCACCTCTCATTACAACCAATGTATTATATTTTATATTTTAGTCGCTCGCGCACTCGTTCCCTCGCCCAGTTTCCTAATAGAGTGACAGCGGCAAGTATAGTTACAACGATGTAAAGGTGAGACGTGAAAGTTTACTGTTTGGAATAGTTAAAGTGATTCATTTAATTGGTCTGTCAGTGATTGTAAAGTCTGGGTTCACATCCTGTTCAGAAGCACTGAGGGCTCTTTTTAACTGATTTTCCACTACCCCTCCACGCAAATGATAATAAATTTCAACTTGACCTCAAATTACTAATCCCGATTATATTTCTATCCTTTTTGTGCACTCCTTATTACTGTATGTTCGGTATTTTTTTTTTTTTTAATATTTAAACAAACGGGGTAAGGCTGAGGAAAGTAGGATTTCGTGGAAATTTGTCAAAATTTTCGTAAGTGGAAAAAGAGTGTACATTCTCAGCAAATTTATAGATACTCACTGGAAATTTGGTCCAAGGTTAAAATAATTTTCCTGAAAAAATATCCCTAAAATTGGTCCACTAATTTGACATTAAATATCGTGGAACAAACAGCAGTGCAGACAGACTAAATGGCAAATGTTCAAGCTAAAACAGGACCTCGCTGCGTTAGGTAAATAAATACATAAATGGATCGAAAGGAAAGGGTAGGCCATATAAGATGTGGCTAAGTGTTGTAGACGAATGTTTGAAACAGAGAAACATTCAGAGTTTTAAGAATAAACGAGCATGTGTGATTCGGTGTATGGATGTTGTTGAAGCGAAGGGAGTATGCAAGGATAGGGAAGTGTGGAGAAAGTTAATGAGGATGGATCAAATACGTAATTGTTATTTTTTTAGCTATATGCACAGTTTCTTCCTGACCCCGTAAGGAAATGGCGTTATTATGTATGTATGTATGTATTAAAATTAAAGTAATTAAGGTTTAGATATATTTATTAGCGTATGGCATTACTGACCGGGAGGAGCATGATATGATATCCGGTTCGGTCGCCTGTATGTAGACTATTTGTCGCTCTGGTGGCACAGAACTTTGCCCAAGGTACAACTATAGAGGTTGTCTACACATACCCGTAATGAGATGATGTAAATTATATTGAATATAGATGTGTGGGCCAGTGGGAGTCTAGAACCAAACTTAATCCTAATTTACTAACCCCTGGCGACCATCGCGATAATTCCTTTTAAGGTGAGCTGGAAGGGGATGCTAGAAAAGTTAATTGTTTTTGCAGTTTTTATAGTAAAACGTTTCTTTGTCTAAAATAAATAAAATATTGCTCCGGTAACAAAGTTTGGTTTAATTTTCTTCACATCGTGATATCACCGATGTTTAAATATCTGTCAAGGATGTCATGAAATTTAATGACAGACTTTTTAAATGAAGAGAAAAAGTGATCATTTAATGTCACTATACTCATGACAGATATTCAACAACTGTTGATATCACCGTGTGAATAAAATTAAACTAAACGTTGCAACTGAAACAATATTTGATTTATTTTGTCCAAAAAATGTTTTGCTATAAAAACTGCAAAAACAATTAACTTTTCTCACGTCCTCTATATCCCCAACTTAAGAGAAAAATATCCAAGGTGCCAGCTGGGAATTGAACCGGGTAGCCCTACGTTCATAGCCAGGTGCACTGACCTCTACACCATAGGGCTGGAAAAAAAAAGGGTTGACATTTCTGTACAAACATATGTATGTACAAACTTGCAGAATGATTGCTTGCTACGTCTATGGAGTTGGAGAGAATTGAAGTCTCAAGAGATACAGTTTTTTTTTCTTTTCAGAAGAGGTGATTTGGAGAGTGAAGTAACGGGGTGCGGGGACTGGGNAGCGGGCTGGTCGAGTGATTGGAAACTGGCCCTTGGAGACTCTCCATTAGATCACTCTCACTCGATGCGGACCCTAATAAACAATCCTCATACCCTTCTCCCCTCCCCCCTTCCCTGTGTACCTAAAGCATTCATCCCCACTACCCCCTTTCCAATATTTGGTAGCAACGAGTTATTTTCAAAGGGGACTAAAGGAGATCGATTTGAGAGTTTTAAAACTCGTTTCGGTGGCCGAATGTCTTAAGGCATCATTCTCGTGTTGGACTGCACTTAAGATGACGGGGAGAGCAGGGTTTGTATCCTGGTTGGGTCTATCGAAGGATTTCCAACTCTCCCTCCACGCAAATGAGGATGGATTACCTCTTAAAGCCTTCCTTCCTCCTCCCTACACTGAAACACGGTTAATCTGAACAGATATATCAGACAGTGATTAAAAACAGTTTTAAAATGTAGGAAAGGGTGAGGGGTGATAGAGAAATTCATGGAATAAATACAAATTCAGTGGTTTTTTTGTTGTTGGGCCCTAGTGTGTCTTTTTTTTATCGCGTCCTTAGTGCCTGTTACAATATAATTATAATACATACAATATAATTACTCTAATTATGTAGTTGAAATGTGCCCGCATTTATGTGGAAGGAGTGGAGAATCATTTAGGAAAAAAAACACCACTAACAAACCCTGCCGGGATATGAACCCCTAGCTACCCATCACCTGCAAATAAGAATAAACAAGCTTGCCAGCTAGACCTTATGCTCACCATGGGCTTAGGCCTATTAAATTTCTCCTTTTTAAGATTTCAAAGGTTTAATTTTAAATTGACTTTTAGATAAGATTTTTTTTTACTTATCTAAATAGAAAGTATTGTAATCGCGAAAATTTTTTTTGACCATGAAAGTATGATGAATCTTAACATTTTATGTGCCCTCTAACCCTCAAATGAGTGAATTTTAAAATTTTGTCTGTCCCCATGTCTGTCTTTCTTTCTTTCTTTCTGTCCCTAGTCACATATCTGAAACTGTTTGATGGATTTACCACTGCATCTAATGGATGGCGCTTAAATGTAGTTAACTAGACAATCATCTGATGTGTACACAGTTACATATTTATAATGTTGTTATTAGTAATATTATTAATATTTAGTTGTATACCCTTTATATGAATGTCTAGTTACACTCAATTTCAGCCCCATACATTAATTACTTTACCTTAACAATGGTACGCAAAACGCATAAAATATTAAATTTTACCTATTATAACTCGTAAACTGTAATTATTTAAAATCATGAATCACTATTAATAGCTTACAACTATATAATCTGCTACAGTGGCCGCATGGTCTAAGGCGCTACTCTCGTAATAGACTTGACAGCATATGACGGGGAAATCGTGGTTTGATCCCTGTTGGGTGTAATGAGGATAATTTTTTCTTAAATGTTTTCCCACTCTGTCTACGCAAATACAGACACACTTCCTCTAAATTCAATCTTCTTCATTCTTAGCCCATTAGCATCAGACGTGGTGCTAAAAAAAATACAAAAAACTCTACACGTGTTAAAATTATGCAATAACATTCCCCGTTGTCGAATGAGCTTAACGTATTTCATGAGCTTGTAGAGAGAATGGTAGGTTACCAAGTCCTCACCAAACAAACCAAATCCTGAGTTTCTTCAACTCGGCGCGTATAATAGATAGACGCGTATTAATCTCTGTAATTACTTGTAATTCAGTAGTCGTCCTGTTGAGTGGCCTTTCACAAACTGAATAACACAAACACTAATCTTCGAGAACCTCAAATCTCTTTTAAGTTAGGAATATATTTGCATAATTTTCGGATACACAAAAAAAA
>CABFWB010002207.1:14298-29618 GCA_902151455.1 Timema bartmani
AAAAAGAAAGAAAGGGGAGGGGGGGATGAAAAAATAAAAGATTACCGCTTTGATGGATTTGCACCATAGGGGGGGTTTTCTGAGTTCAAACCTTTTGCTCCGAGTATTTGGAAATAGTCTTTTAAAATTAATGAGAAATCTTGTTCATGTTTAACTTAAATGTCATTAACCATTTGATTACTTCATACCTGTAAGAACCATTGCATGGTTAGTTCGTAGTACACATACATTGTATAGATGTTTGCAATTTCAAATCTTAAAAGCACAATTTCTATGTACACTAGAACCACGTTAATACGAACTAATTGAGACCGAAGCTTGTTCGGATTAGCGAAAATCCGGATGAAGCGGGAGAATACAGGGATACAATATTTTCACGAATTTTAAATTACTGTTGAATGAGTTTAATCAAATTCTCGGTTATTTAACAGTTAAATATAACACTTTATATGTAGTGTAATTATTTTTAGTTACAGGAAAACACATTGTGTTGACTACAACATGTAAATATTCAGCATCTATTATCAGATATCACTGTTTTTTTAATCAATTCTCTTTTTACTTTGAACTTGTTAAACAATAAAATTATATTTCATTTGACTTAATTTACCATTTTCCAAAAAGTGTGTTCAGATTATCCGGAATTTTGGGTTTAACAGGTTTTTTCTGTACATCTTTATATAAATTATAATTATATACAGATAATTTCAATTCTCAAAAACCCGATCTATATAAAATTATTTTTATTTAATGGTTGCCTTACTACCCGTCCGCATGGCTATACTAATGTGGTATGCATGAGGTATGTGTGAGGAAGGTCTACTTACATTTTGAGGACATGTACCCGTATTTTTGGGGGAGGAAACTTAGGGAAACCATTTAGGAAAAAAAATAAAATATATCAGTATACCTAGCCTGGATTTGAGCCGCAACCGCTCTATCGATGGCAAGACAGACTAAACCAGGAGTGAGTAACTTTTTAGACATTGGAAGACCACATGTCGCTTCATGGATTCCTTTGAAGGCTCTACCGCAAATTTTATGTAGAGCTAATTTTTCCAAAATATGCTAGTGCGCCAATCATAGACAAATAAATCGATAATGGAGGTTAATTTTTTTAAATTATACTTTAAAAATAATAGAATTTCCTCAAAGACTTTTGAACAAATGAACATCATCCTATTTGTTCTGAATCGTCGATGCGCACCCATCCCAGCCATTAGTTGCACAATAAGCGAGGTTAAAGAGTGTCTACAAAAAGATGATCAATCAGCATCTAGTCAGAAAACTTTCGTCCTGGATGATGCTACACAAAATGGATAAGAGGATTACGGGTCTTAAAGGAAGGAGAAAAAACCTTATCTTCTTCGACTTCATCACACTTATCCCATATAAGCTAGGATAATAAAAAAAACATACATTAATTTATACTTTTATTAATCATTTTGTGTTAACTATTTCATTTAACGGCGTAATTTTACTCAAGTCTAGTAAGAAAATAGGTTTAGAATTGAACGCTTTAAAGACTAAGTATATTTTCACAGAGAGAACACAGATTGGGGTCGATAATTTAGAGATTACTGCGAACAACATATCATTTGACAGGGTTAGCGAGTTTAAATATTTAGAAGCAATTTTAACTAGCAATAACGGTATTATAATGCAAATTAGGAAAATAATAAGGTCGGAAAATACATACTATTACTCGGTCAGTAAGTTGTTTGTTGTCATCTCGCTTGCTTTCAAGGAAACTCAGAATATACAAAACAATAATTTTACCGTTGTTCTCTATGTGTGTGTGAAACGCGGCGTCTTACCTTACATGACTAAAATAAATTTAGGGTGCCTAGGAAGATAAGAGATGAAGATAATGGGTAGTGGAGGAGGCTATATTATGATGAGCTACATATCTTGTTCAGATCACAATACAGTGTTAGGGCAATCAGTACGATTATTATTATTACTATTAGCACCGCGTCTTACTACCCGTTCGGGTTATACGCACTTACGCTAATGTGTAATGGTAGGGTGATTGTGAGATAAAATGGAAGACCTACAGTCTAACGTGAGATCCGAACCACTGTGGAGACCTGGCATTCCACACACTCACACGTTATGATTAATACACGTTAGGACAATAAAATCTCGCTGATCACGGTGGACAGGACAAACAGCGTGATTAGAAGAATCTAGAACCATGTCCAGGTTATTGAATGGCAAGCCCAATGGGAAGCGACCACTGGGAAGACCTAGACGCAGATTTGAGGTTAACGCTAACATGGACCTGAAAAATATAAGGTGTAATGAGGCGGACTGGACTAAACTATTATCAAGATATAATGAATAAAATAGCTCAATATATGGATAGGTCGTAATGAGGTGGACTGGATATAGCTAGCTCGATAGGGATAGGGTGTAATAAGGTGGACTGGATAGAATAGTTCAAGATAATTATAGTGTGTATTGAGGTGAAGGGGATAGATTAGTTCAAGATAAGAATAGTGTGTATTGAGGTGGAGTGGATAGATTAGTTCAAGATAAGGATAGTGTGTATTGAGGTGGAGTGGATAGAATAGTTCAAGATAAGGATAGTGTGTATTGAGGTGGAGTGGATAGATTAGTTCAAGATAAGGATAGTGTGTATTGAGGTGGAGTGGATAGAATAGTTCAAGATAAGGATAGTGTGTATTGAGGTGGAGTGGATATAATAGTTCAAGATAAGGATAGTGTGTATTGAGGTGGACTGGATAGAATAGTTCAAGATAGTGACATATGTCTTATTTTTGTAAGTGCTGAAATTAACTTTTGAGTTCCTAATGTCATAGAGTAAATAAGTGAGTTATTTCGTCTATGAATTTTATTCATCAAATGCAGTCTGATTTAGATAGCAAGGAACTATTTTGACAGTTACAAAAGTTACTATTTACAATTTTCATACATTCATACGTCAAGTCTCGTGATCTTCAGCTGTCGCATTTAAAAGATACTATCAATACCTATAAAATAATACTAATAATATAATAAAATGTTAAAAATTTTGACAGCAAAAGAAATAATTTTTTAAAGTTACTTCATACCATAATAACTTCCAAAAGTGTCACGGATACCACAATTAGCACTTTAACACAGTTTATAGCAAAACTGCCTGTTGAACAAGAGGTTCCAGGTTCGATTTCCGGGTGTGGTTAAAATGTATCATTATGAAACTAGTCTGCGAGGGAGGATGTTGTTCTTGTTCTAGTATAGTGCTACTTTGTAAGCTGTGTGCACAATTTTTCTATCGCCACTTTTGGTTTATACGCATGAATGTACCAATCACGTTAATGTGATGGGAATTAATAAGGTTGAAATTATGTGACTATGTATTCATCCTCAAAGGGTAAAACCATCTATGAAAAATACCCGCAGTATACCCAACATGGATTCAGACACCCCGCCCCCAGTCCCTGTCATCGGTGGTATAGTATTATTGCGAGCGTACGCCTCTATCCGCTGAGGCTGGCACTATCTTCGCGAACAGACAGTGGCCAATTGATCAGTGTAGCTCGATTGCGGTCTTACACGATGAATTTTTAATAATAATAATAATAATAATAATAATAATAATAATAATAACAATAATAACAATAATAACAATAATAACAATAACAATAATAATAACAATAATAATAATAACAATAATAATAATAACAATAATAATAATAATAATAATAATAACAATAATAACAGTAACTAGTAGTTATTATTTTACGTGAATCCATGTCTTAATACCCACCCTTTTTATCAGTATATCTGCCCTAATTATATAAGAATGTAAAAGGTAGAATTTAGAGAAAATGTACCCACATTCCCGTGGAGGGAGATGGCAAAACTATTTAAGTTTACCTGGCCTGTATTAGAACCTCAACCTCCCCGTCACACGCTAAGCTAAGTCCATTATATTTTGTTGTTATTTTAACTTGTATCCAACCTGCCTTGTTGGTAGGGAGAACAAAGGCGTCAGTCTCGTCTTGTTTTGTTTTTTTCCCCCAGTGACATGACCATAAAATGCATATTTTAGAAGTCCTCTAATTACAAATAAAAACGTTACATCTAAAGGATAGTTGACAATTCAGTTCGCGGACCAATTTGACTGTTTTTTTCCCCACCGAGGTATAAATCTTTCATAATAAAATATATGAACGTCAAAACATTTGTTCGAAAGAAATATTGGAGTTAAGTCGTTCTCGTGATCGGATCAGATTAAGTCTCTCGAGGTCTTCCAACAAACCCTGCGTGTGGTAGGTACTCTAAGGTTCTCAGCGTGCCCCCCTCCCCCCGTAGAAAATAAAGTGGGAGGGGGGGGGAAGGGGTGACACTTGACAAATCTGTTGTCACCGGGCCTACCCACAACGCCTGATCGTTAAAAGCTGGCTTGCTTATCTTTAAGACAAAATAAAAAATAGATTTCTGTCTTGCTTCTTAAGGTGGGAATGTAGGGAACGCGAGAAAAGGAAAGGCAAAATATTTTTTTATCAAAATAAATAAAATATTTCTCCAGTAGAAACATAATTTAATTTTCTTCACATGGTGATATCAACATTTCTTGAACGTCTGTCATGAGCATAGCGGCATTAGATGATTACTATTGTTAGGTTTTCTGTCTCACGACACGTCCATTCCTTTTGTCAGTGAACTTAGACCGCCAATGTGCCCTGTCCTCTGCCTCCTCCTTCAGCTCCCAGAATTTTCTTCTTTCCTTAAAGTTATCAAATAATTTGAATCCTCCTTCTTAAGCTCTTCCTTGCCTCAACCTTGCCTTCTATGACGTCATGCAGAATACAGTTCTTCCTAAGGTTGTGCCCAATCCAGTTTTATTTGCACCTAAAAAAATCACATTCAAAATGGTTTTCTTATCACCCGCTCTTCTTAGAACTTATTAATTTGTCACCCTGTCTGATGATAAACTTTTTAAATGAAGAGAAAAAGTTGGCCATTAAATTATAGGTTACCCCTGTCAGATATTCTAGAACCGATTATGTCATAATGCGAAGAAAATTAAACTTTTTTCTTATCTGAAGCAATATTTGATTTATTTTGACCAAAAAAATATGTTTTTGCTATAAAAACTGCAAAAAACAAAACAACACCACTGACCCTTTTATCGCGTTACTTACCTCCCCACCTTAACGATTCTCATCACCTTCCCTCTCGTGCATAGGCACTTATAACTCCACCCTCCCCCTTTTCCCCTTTTACCCTACCAACCCCCTTAAACCCCTTCTCACAAATTTATATTCCGCCTGTATAATATGAGCTTCGTGGTTGTCGCACTATAGGGCCGTTTCAAGGTGGACAGATGACTTTCAATTTGTCACTTTCAAGTCTTTGGCAGTATGGGGTATTATGAAAATGGAAGTGAGGGAAGGGGTAAAGGAGGGAGGGGGGGGGACGGGGAAGGGTCAAAGGGTACGTCATGCAGAGGGCGCGCACACACCGCACCGCTATGTTGCCATGTTATAATGCCATCTCATCTCTCTTGTTGTTCTCTGCAGAGTGATTGTTACCTATTCGGGTGTAGTGGAAGACATATCCACTCCTTTTTTTCCCACTATCTCGCGGAGTGCTTGATTCTACGAGGCAGATATTTTACTTGGGGAGGGACACGTATACTTATGTCTTTGTGAGGCGAGCTTACACTATTCTCGTCTGATGTCATACTCATAATACAGTTGAACCATGACCATACGAATTATTATTATTATTATTATTATTATTATTATTATTATTATTATTATTATTATTATTATTAGCAGCAGCACCGCGTCTTATTAACCGTTCGGGTTATACGCACTTACGCTAATGTGTAATGGTAGGGTGATTGTGAGATGGAATGGAGGACCTACAGTTTAACGTGGGATCCGAACCACGGTGGAGGCTTGGCATTCCACACATTCACAAGTTGTGATTAATACACGTCTTGTCAGAGGCGAAGGAAGGGTTTGACAATCGGATAAATCTGTGCCGGGACCGATGATTGAAACCCGGATCCTCAGCACAGAAGTCCGACACCTTACCCCTAGACCACCAGGTCACCGACCATACGAATTAATTCGTGATCAAAAGTTGGTTCAGATAATCTTATAGTAACAACAAAAAACTAAACCGACTAAACAATTAAAATGAAAAAAAAAATCGCACTAGAAATTTGTCCAGCAGAATTTTATAGGAAAAGGTCCAATCAAGATAATCAAAATTCCGAATAATCCTTAATTTTCAAAATTTTCTCAATTAGGAATGGTACATTTTTTCGTATCTGAAATAGTTGCTTGGATATGATCAAAATTGGAAATTTTTGCTATTGTAAACTACCCTCAAAGTAATTTTCATCGGAAAATAAGAACTGGCATTTTGATTGTAATGCTAAACTGTGTCTAGTTACAAGATCGTTAAAACGGATTTAGTTAAACTCGATTTTTCTCTTTTTGCTCTTCAGTAAACTACCCTTAATTTTAGGGTTAGATAACTCCAAAAATCTACATGGAGGAAACTTATCATAAATACTACACACAAAGTTATATAGCCCGATCGATAAAATGGTTTCGGATGTAGGCCGAGATACAGACGCACAGACAGACAGCATCGTGGAACCCACTTTTTCGCTTTCAGGGGGTCATGAAACGTTTATATTTATCAAAATCCTGAGTTTGATATTTTTAACGATAACAATACTTCTGTCTCCGAGGGGTTGAGAGAGAGAGAGAAAAAGTATAATATACTGTACAATATTATTTCATGCTGACTTAACTGAACTTATCCATAAGCTTACGTTATATACTCTATTTAATCACTAGTCGATGTTAAAACAATGTTTAGTAGCTGTACTATATTATTATTATATACATCATATATTGTGTGTTTCTTTCAACACTCTCCAGAACTTCTATATGACCTAAAAAGCTGAAATTTTGCACACTTATAATTTAGACAACGATACTAAGCCTAACGATTTTTGATATTTTTTTCCCTCTAAGATTCTTTCCTCCCAAGCTTATTTGACATGTCGCTGATAGGCTTGTATACCAGTATGTTATATTTATTGATATATTGGAAATCTGTTAGTAATTTATCAAAGTTTTCTTCTTTTGAAAAGTTTCAAAATTGAGATGGTAATTTTGTTTTTAATTTGTTTGAGGTATTTACATTGCCCTTTCTGAACCGACTGATTATATTATCACACGACTTAACTCATTTAAATCTAGAAAAGACACAACAACCAGCCTCTGGCCATTAATTCATCGCTGTGAAATAGAGAAAACCCACATTTCACCAATAATACATTTTTCGGCCATGCCAGGAATCGTACCCGGGATTCTTAGCTCAATAGACAGACACGCTACCGACTAAGCTAAAATGTTGCACTAGAAGGTTTTTTTATGGCTGTCAGAATCAAAGTGAAGGAGATTTGACCTTCATCTTTGATATTTTGAATCTTAGCACATCTCTGAAAGTAGTACAATAAAATGTTATCAAAGTTGTCCACAAGAACATATGTTTATATTTTCTAAAAAAAAAAATCCTTCCTACTACATTTTGAAACTCTAATTTACTCGAAGTCTGTTACTTTCAGAGTATCAAGTGTAAATAGGACTTGTATTCATCCGTCCGTACCGGAGTACCCCATTCATCTCCTACGTCATCTTCAACGAAGGTGTTCCACTTCCATTTCCCATGATTGCTTCTCATCTCCATACAAAGGGAATATTTACACTAGAGCCACAAAATGGGGGTTTACAGACCTGCACCAGAACCTCCTATGAGCAACGGTGGAGGTCTCTTCAAGTTCTAATTCTTTACAGGGGGCACCGATTTCCTTATCTTTCTTTTTAAAATGATATCTCACCTGGTGACTTTCTACATATTCCTTATTGCTTTATTTTATTTGAAACTTTAAATACTAATCAAGGGTGTTACATAGTCAGGTCCAGTCTTAGTGGTGGGAATAAATATTACTATAGACCCTATATTATGGTGAATAAATATTTGAAATTTCGTCATAGTATTTCTCAAATAAACAAAACTTTCGTCGTAAAAATAGTCTTATAACACCTAGAAAAATCACCAAACACACCTTTTTTTACACCTAATTTTTTTTACATAATATATAATGTAAAATCAAACCATAAATGAAGACCAATAAAATATATTCTAACTCAAAATAACAAACATAGATACAAAGAAATCACAAAGAAAGCTAGAAACTCCAGGGCTTGTAAAAAATCACAAACAACTAAAGATAAGAGTAGCAAAAAAAACACAGAAATATTAATTCGATATATCGATTTTGTTTATCTGAAAGGGAATAAAAATAATGTATAATTTAATAATCCACTGAATAAAATAGTTCATGATTACTTTGAAACTATCAAAATAAATACATAATAAATATTTTATCATTAGATTTGAAACGGAATACAATTAAAAGCATGGGTTTTGGATATTATTTTCGAGTCTTAATAGAAGAGAATATAATTACGATCGAGTTTTGCGAATCCACTGTTTATATATCGTCTAGTCTTAGATAATTGTTGACATTGATGGCAAAGGCTGCGTATATTTGACCTTGAGCACTACTGCATTAATTTTACGGCAATCGAAATCAACATGGCCGCTAATGTTATTTACGTGTTAACGAACAAACGGAATTTTGCCTATCGTTTTAAAATACGAATCATAATAAAATTTCTTGAAAAAACTTTGATTTCGCGTGTAAATACCTTTATTGTTTTATTTCGTGAACTCATAAATATATAATAATGATTTCTTTGAACTTGAAACAAGTTTTAGCGCTTTCAAAAAGGATTTTTCAAACATTTCGTGAAAACACTGTTCGCGAAAAGTCGGTTTCCCAAATGATTACCGATCTTTGTTTGTTTTTCCTTCGTGTTCGTAACAGATTATATATTTCTAACATTTTAGTTATGTCTCCAAAAGTGCGAATTTTTGCGTAAAATGCCGTTGAAAAGGATCTTGTGTTTACATTTTTATAATTAAAAAAAATACTTATTTAAAAAAAAATTCAAGATTGTCCCCATAGATTTCATCTACATTTTGGTATGATCAATATTTAAAAACATAAAACAATTTTTTAAATACATTTGTATTTCTAAACCTATGCAACGCATCTCAGTGTTCTCCTATGTAGCCGCCTTAAATGGCGGGAGTGTAGGGAAGGTGCAGTACCGTATTTTGGCAGTTTTTACAGCAAAACCTTTTATGACTAAGATACATAAAATATTGCTCCGGTAGAAACATAGAGTTTAATTTTCTTTACATGGTGACCTAAACAATTGTTGAATATCTGTCATGAGTATAACAGCATTAGATGAGAAACTTTTTTAATGACGATAAAAGGTTGTCATTAAATTTCAGGACACCCTTGACAGATATTCAAGAACTATTTTAGTCAGAATGTAGATAAAATTAAACTTTATGTTTCTACTGGAGAATCATTCGATTCATTTTGACCAAAAAAGGTTTGGGTGTAAAAACTGTAAAATAGCGTTTCCTACACTCCAATCTTAAGGCCCAATCTTGTGATGCCACATTACAAAGGTCCTCTTAGCTTAACCGTTAGTTTAGTATAACCTTAGGTTATACTTAATTCTGTGTTTACTATATTTAGGTTGCAAATCATTTTAATTACAGTAATGTCCTTACGGAAGAAAACCACAACTAAATTAATTTAAATTGGTTTAAAATGACACATGGACACACGAACTGAACCCGGGACCTGAAGGATAGGGTGCAAATGTTCTGAGTGATCCAAGATTCATCCCGTGCTTAGGGCTATCCTTCACTCAAAGCTGAGTCTGTGATTGACGTGTGGTTGTTGAAATATTCACACAAGTGAACAAATGTATCACTTAAGCTATCAGATACCACACCATGTCCACGTACATTTTTTGATATTAATATTGTATAGCCAAAATTTTAAAATTTAAAGCTATAACTATAGCTATTCATGTTATTACTGTTTAAAATTAATTAAATTTATTTTACTATATATGCCAATATAATATTTGCTGGCATCTCTAACGGGTAGTAAAACGCGGTGCAATATGTGTATGAATTCATTAGGTGTTCTGTCTTACGACGGATCCATTCCTTTTGGCAGTGAATTTAGATCGCCAATGGGCCTGTCTACTGCCTCCTTCAGCTCCCAGTAAAAACAATTTCAACTATTTTGAAAAACACTATGTATCATTTTAGTAATGTTTATAGAGTGCTAATACACACAAAGAAAAAATATTTAGCACCGCGTCTTACTACCCGTTCGGGTTATAAGCTTGAGTACTAATTACGCTAATGGATTAGGAATCGGGAGGGTTGAATTTAATAATACGATTTAGTCCAGGCATTGTATACAAGCCATTTAGTTCATCATATAACTGAAGTATTCATAATTATAACAATATTAATCATAATATATGTAAAATCTATATTACATAATCGTAAAATAAAGGATTATTATATGGCCTATAGGACATGACATTTTTATTTCAAACTTCAAGCGTAGGCTAGGATATAAACATATGGCTAGGATATAAACATATTTAGTGCTTCCCTGAATTCAAGAAAATATAATTTATTTATCTTGAATATAGTCGCATTTTTTGGGTGCTTTTACCGGCATATTTAAAACATTTTAACACATAAAAAGCACGTTTTTAAGAATTTGCGAAAACATGTTATTTTAATTATCAACTAAAAATTTCCTTTAATCTATTTTTCATAATATTAATGGCTAATAAGTGGAGGTTTTTGCTATCTATGAATAAACAGTAATTTTTATCTAATACCCTTTACAAAAAAAACTCTGTTATATTTAAGTTATTTATCTGGCAAATAAATTCATTAAATAATTTATTTGTAAAAATCACAGTTATATTTAAAGGGAATGTTTGAAATTTGTAGGACACTTTTTGGTATTTATAAGAGAATATTTGCATTTCACGCTTTTTATTCATACAATATTTAATAATAAGGCATACAATATATAATAATATATTTTCATAACAGTACCAATACGTTTATTTATTAAAGTAAGAGTACATAAATCAGATAGCGGCCGATGTTGGCAGAATTAGGTAAAAGATTTAAAATTTTGACACAGATTAGGCTAAAGTGGAGAGCAGCAACAAACTAGCCCCAAGATTGCTGACCTAATGATGACTATGATGATAATGATGATTATTATGATTACAGCTTAGTTTCCAGATTACGTGGAAGTTTCACAAAATCGTTGGATACATCATAATATTGAGTAATTTAAATATAAATATATATATGATAGTTATTTTAAAATTTCAAAGTAAGTCTAGAGAAGATATGGGGTAGGGGGTTGGGGGTACAACACCCAACCCCTTGGGTACGCCCCTTGATAGTATATATGCGTGTACTTGAATTCATCTTCCCCTAAAACGTGTCAGTTAAGAGTTATGAGCACATTTCATACGGAATGAAGAAATCTTCAAAAAGGTGATGCAGAACTCAAACCAGACACTGTTTCAAATGAATGTTTTATCACTTGGCGAATGGACCAGACACACAAACTGTGACGTGGAACAGACAATAATATTGACCGCTAGTAGATTTACAGCCTTATATTTCACCCAATCTCCCAACAGAATCTGCCATCTTTCCCCCTTTTTCAATGCTTCACTACTGACGCATGACCACTTATTAAAAAAACAACACTATTTTATTTTCCCATTCCTTCCACCCCTTCAATTTACTTTAGAACGTAAACAGTTTTCAGATGTATTTAAAGAATCATAATGGCATCCATTAAATAGGAGGCACGTTGAACTAGAAATACCGGTTAAACTTGAAAATTATACTTGTCGAGACCATTGATGCAAGATTTCAAACAGGAGGGCACTATGAATCTCCCCATAGGGGGAAAAAAAAGAAAGAAAGAAAAATGAGATTCCTACTGTTTTCACATAAGTAAGAACGTTTACTGAAAGTGGCGGTGTGTGGTTTTTATAGGGTGCGTTTTGAAACCGAACGAGGTGGTCCAGAGGGGACAGATGGTCAACAAAATGGATGGACATGAAATGCTCGCGCCTACTCGTCCTCTTTTCCTTCTCATTGCGGAGTTCATCAAGAATCAGCGGGAGGTCTTTGTTGGGATTGACAACCAGAGACTGGAGGACGTTGCAGACAACTCCATTTTGGCGTAACGGGGATTGACCGATATATCTTGTCGCTGGGAGATGGGGGGGGGGGGGAAGCGGGGGGGGTTATGNAGGGCGGAAGGCACGAGCCGTGACCGACGATGACCACAATGCGCCTTCACGGACAACAGGATGAGAAGGACATCTGCGTTGTCGAGGTCCTCTTAGGATGGGTGCCGCCGTGAGGATTGGTCTGGTTCGTCCGTCTCGGGTAAGTTTTCTGGTGGCTGGTACGAATATACTGTCCTATTTTAATAAGCCTGACCTGACAGCCAGAAACGTTATTAGATCTTCTTTAGTGTGTTAATGCAGGTCATTTGATCAACAGTTGTTTCTGTTGGTAGATACTAATACAGGTATATATAGCTAGATACAGATATATATAGCTAGATACAGGTATATATAGCTAGATATAGGTAGATACTATATATATATATATAAATAAACACTGATGATGTAGTATAATGTTATCAATATTGGCCGCAAAAGATATATTTGTATTTTCCAAAAGTACCTTTCTATGAAAATTAGACTAAGTCCCACCACTATGTACATATCTCAAATAAATCTAAATAATTGTTAGTAGCAACAGGCCCCGTGTGTAGTGGTCATTGCACTAGGCTACGAGCCTAGGGATAACGGGTTCGATTCCTGGCTGGTACCTTTGGTATTTTTCCTGAAAGGAGAATTACCCCAATAGTCACCAGGATCTGGTTTAACCAGTGGAGAAATTAAACCTCATATTCAATATCACCTATATATATATATAGTTGGCAGCGGATGAAGCTGGAGTCGTATTTACTACTAAAACATGATACACGTATCAGTGGTTATACGGTGTAAGGAGTACTTTTATAATATACCGGATTGTCATTAATAATAGTGTTAAGGTTTGAAATCTCATCGGCTTCACTGAAGTATCCCCTCTCCCCCTAAATGGCTTACCAACACCTCCACTCAAAATGTCCCATATCCTAAACATTATAATCTCTTCATCCCAGCCTCATTAGTTGTCGTGGCTTATATTGGTGTGCGTTATAAATGTGACGTCGCGAATTTATTGTCAAAATAATGTTGGTAATTTAATGAGTTACCGGTTTTCTTTTGCAATACTAAACCCTCGTCCCCCACCCCCTCTCTAACCCTCAGAAAAAAAAAATTCCAAACTATTTAAAACAAGTATCTAAACATAAATTATTTTTGAATGCAAATACTTAATAGCATAAATCAATCTCACGTTATAAACACATATATCTTTGGAACCTTAGACTTTAAATTTTGATAAATCAAGTTAAGGTTACAAATAAAAGCCTGTTTATTAAAAAAGAAAATTATACTTCTCTATTTATTAATATTCTTGGTCGTTTGCACATAACTCAAGAGCTATGTAACCAGTCGAAGAAATTCTGCTGTTGTATACAACTGGTATTGTTGTGTGAACAGTGAGATAAGGCAGTAAGGTAGTTTATAATGTGTCGGGTTGTGTGCCCACTATAAAAGCAAAGCACAGTCTTTTCAAAACTAGAAGGCTTTATTCGTCGACTGTAATTTGTTGTCCAGAGTACAAAAAATGTCTAAGTCCATCTTTGGAATCGATGGAATTTTTTTAAAATTTATTGGTTCATAGGTAGGTTTTTGTGAACAGTAGTTTGATATGAAAACATGAGTAAAGTGTTTAGTAAAATGAGTACCTATAGTTAATTGAACAAAATTAATTTAAAATGTGTCACTATTAAAATTCGTTTACAGTTTTTACTATAGTAATGGTGTATATTATTTAAAAAATTATTCTTTGAAAAATGTTATCATTGAATAATAATCAAAATGAATGATTTATTGGACTAAAGCTCTGAGTATTTTGATTAACGACGCTGCCTACTTGGAGATTTTAATCCATTTTGCGATGCAGGTTGCATCTTAGTTCGACGCATTTAAGCAGTATAAGCGTTATCACACTTAAACCCCAATGTACGAAATAGAAATAGAGGGAAGAAAATGATCAGTTCACCCTGCGAGGCCTCTTATCTATCTACTGATAAAACTTACCCTCTTCCTCTGACAAATGTACACATTCTCTGTACTATACGATCCTTAAAAACATTGACTTGCTTTTTAAAACTATCTTTTACTTGTTTCCTATTCTAGATAGACAAACCACGTAATTTTTAATCTACATTCTGGCAGGAAGACTCCTACACGATATTTTCGTATACAAGCTAAACAGAATAAGTTGTAGATGATAGATAAAATATAAGTTTACAAAAAAAACTGCTTTAGGATAAAATAGTAATTTTGTGACACTCTAGGAATATTTTTAGAATTATTGAAGAAATTATGATTTTTGGTTCAATTTAAATATCTAAAACTCGTTAAATAAGACTGAATTAACATGGTAAATCCTATCATGGCCTGCCATGACGTCACATTTAGGCAACGTATGGAAGTGAAAGCTTGTATTTTTTTATAGTTTATATAGCAAACAAAATATTTGACCAAAGTATATATATATTTGTTTCAGTATATATATTTGGTTGAATTTTCTTTACATAATAAGCTCAACATGTGTTGAATATCTGTAATGGGCATCCTGTAATTTTATGAGAAACTTTTAAAACTAAGAATACAACAAGCTCTCATCAAATTCCACGACGCCCATGACAGAGATTCAATCATGGTTGATATTACCATAATGGAAAACCAAGCTAAACATATCTATTGACGAAGAAAGATTTTATTGACTTTGTCAAAAATTCCTTCCATTCCGTCTTAATGCACAAAAAAAATGTATATTAATGCTGGAATAAATAGCTAAGCTCCTACATGGATTAGTGGTAAAAGAATTGGCGTACTTAGCCAAAGACCCCGGGTTCGATTCCTGTGTCTGAGTTTAAATTTTCGATGTAAAGAATATGATATTTAGATGCAGCTATAGCCGTAATTAACTAATGTAATAGCTTGGCTATTAATCCATTACTGTCAGATTCGATATTAAAAACAAGATTTTCAAATTTCGAATTAAATCATTATTTTATTTTGTTTTTCAGACCCAATATATTTATAGGACAAACTCAACAACCAGATTTTTGACCTCGGTGGTCT
>CABFWB010002207.1:35663-71554 GCA_902151455.1 Timema bartmani
TTTTTTTTTTTTTTTTTTGTCTTTGAGACCATTACAACCCCTTGATAACCTACAAGCGTTCATATCTAAGTTTTAAAATTATTATTTTCACTGAATATTTTTACTCATCCGAGCTATCCAATTTTGTTTCTTCTTAGCACCGCTTCTTACTACCCGTTCGGGTTATACGCTTATGTACTAATTACGCTAATGGTTTTCAGGATTAGCGCGTTAGACCATGGTGCCACCGAAGAGGTTGATCCAAATTTAATTACATTTGTGAGTTAGGTAAAATCAAAAGGAAATATACATTGATTTGCGCGAAGGGAGAAGGGGAAAACTGTTTGATAAAAATTACCCCAAACCCACTCCCCCCTTCAAAATTTAAATCCTGACCTCATCACTGACAAAGAAAATGGGTGTGACGTTAATCCCACGTGTTTTATTTAATTATTACAAATTGTTTATAAGCCTATAATTATTATACGAATGTGACTAAAATATTTAAAATAGAATTAACAAGCCCAGAAGGTATTTTGGAGTTGACCAAACATTTCACTGCTACAGTAAACCAAGTCAGCACGAAACTGTCAGAGTTGAGTAACCAAAAATAACCTAAACAGTATCTTAACAGTTTTTTTAAACAATTTTGACCATTTTTACTGCTTACATTTCTATTTGAATTCAACACCTTCCTATAATAATTATCACTTTGAAAAAGTTAACATATAACTATAGCCTCAACAAGCATTGTGACCCTACTCGAAACATAGCCACAGGTTAGTAAGCATTGGTATAATCACTACCAGCTGTCTGCTAAGCAGGTGCTGAATAAAGGTTGATACACACGTTCGCTGAAAATAGAGAGTAGAAACTGCTTGAATGGGGGCAGCAATTAACACGCTGTATGATGCATTGCAACGCAAAACTTAAAACAACTGATTATCAACGTATTTTATTTTTGAGTGTATAAACAATAAATGTTTTTATTTTATTGTGTTGTGTATTGAAACAAATAATTAAAACAAAACGAGAAAGTCACATCCACTTTCTATTTAACGGATTATTTCAAAATTTCTCAGAACAGTAAACGCAAAGGTCCGCTTGTATCTCACTTTGTAAACGCATGCCCATTGGTCACTTGTTTTTGTTAATGTTATCGGTTCTATCAATCATATCTTATGTAGGAGCGCGGACAGAGCTGATGTTGACACGTCACCTTTCAGTTCCATTCTTATTTTACGAAGAACGTTATAAGTCTAAAGGCGTTTCATTTCTCTCAGGTTGAAACTAACAACCGGATTCACAGAAACAGAGCTATACTAATAAATAATCTTTAAAGGAGGAAAGATGGTTTCGCCAGAATACGATTTTCACATCTTTTCTCTGGGTCAAATACAGTAAAAATTCCTTAAGGCCCTTGGCCCTTTCAAGTGCAAGTCTAAAACCTATTTTGTGGGATTGTGGGCGGAAGGGTGAAAGGCATGGCATGGTTTCACAACCGAACAAAGTATCCTTCCGCGCCAACAAGAACAGATGGATCACGGAAATCATAGCTGGCGCTAGCTATTGTACAGGTCTTGCGGAAAAATCAAACGTTTGGAAATGTCAGTTTTCTCGAAAACGAGTGAAATTTTTATAGTAATATTTTCAACACCCCTTATAAGATAATGTATCAATGTTAATTAGGTGTTACATTTTCTTATTTTTCGTTATGAAGCCGGCAGTTTTCTATTGAAAAATGTCAATTTTATCGATATTTGATCACTGTTAATATTATAAAGGAGGTGCGTATATAAAAAGTATAACTTAATCAACATGCTCCTAAAGATAGCCGTTTGTTCCCATGGCTCTGCATTTCCACGCCAAATGAAAAGGGCCAATCACCTTAAATAATGAACTGTACTCTTCATGTGGCTTTAGACTAGTGTTTAAGCTGCAAGGTTCCCCCGCCCCTCCCCCACCCACACCTTTCTTTTAGCACCGTATCTTACCGCTTGTTGAGACTATACGCATATGTTCTAACAACGTTATATTAATGAGATAGATATGAGGAAGGTTAAATTGATAGGAAATGTACCCGCATTTAGATGACAGGAGAGTGGAAACCCATTTAGGAAAACTACCCTCAGTACAGCTGTTTAGAGTTTGAACTCCGATCTCGCTGTCATCGTCAGTTTAGTCTGTTGCGAGAGCGACGCCTTAGACTATGCGTCCATTGAAGTAGGTAAGTTGCAAAGTTTTATTATTATTATTAGCACCGCGTCTTACTACCCGTTCGGGTTATACGCACTTACGCTAATGTGTAATGGTAGGGTGATTATGGGATGAAATGGAGGACCTACAGTTTAACGTGGAATCCGAACCACGGTGGAGGCCTGGCATTCCTCACATTCACAAGTTGTGATTAATACACGTCTTGTCAGAGGTGAAGGAAGGGTTTGGCAATCAGATAAATCTGTGCCGGGACCGAGGGTTGAACCCTGGACCCCCAGCACAGAAGTCTGACACCTTACCCCTAGACCACCAGGTCACAAGTTGCAAAGTTAACTTCACAATATTTCAGATGGATTTTTGTAACATTAGATTCTTCTTATTCTTTTCTCAATCCTTGTAAACATGTTCAGATATTTGAGGTACTGGTATATTTTTAGTAAACAGAGTTTAGAATTATTACTCATATCTTCACTCTATTCATCTGGAATTTTATACGAAATACAATAAGAAAGTGTATAGCTAGTGGCTTAAGATTATTGACTAAGGCAATCACCCTTAGTTCCAATACCCCCTACCCCAACTCCCCACAATTATATGAGAGCTGTAAAATGGTATTTCTGTCATTTCTACCACGTAGGTCTATATTTCGAAACCATGTTATATACATAAACCCCGTAAAATTATGTATACTAATTTGTACCAACAGTTTTTCCTTCTATATATACGTGCAAACGATTCATAGAAGCAACCCGTGAAGATACAACATGAAAGATGTATAGTAGCAACGTTGCCATTCCCTTGCGTTCGAGGTATGTGTTTTTTCTTTCTTTAAACCCCCGCCCCCCCCCCCTCCAAACAAATACGACGATGTTGGACTATCAATGTACTACTATCATCTTTACAACTATGCATGGAGAAGTTTTGCAACATATATCAAGATGCATTAAGTCTAATACGCACCAGGCAAACATTGTTTCCAGATTTTTACGAAATGTTTCTTGTCGCTCAGAAACATAGGAGAACATTTTGAAAACCATTAGCAAACACGGGAGGGATATTGTTTACAAACAATTAAACACGTCTAGACGAGCAATCTTTGTTTCTTGTAACCCATTTGAAATTGATGACAAGACACATTGTTTCCTCTTTAAGAAACATAAAGGAAACACAAAACAAATGTTTGCAAACTGTTTCCGAAAAAAATAAAAAAAACTTTTAGGAAATAAGAGCAACATGTTTACAAACAATGTTCCCGCGGAAATGTTTCCAAGGGCGTACTGACTGGGCTTTAGAGAAAGAAGCTAGACTGCTTCAGCTATCTCAGAGGCTTTCGTCTAGTATAGTTTACCCAAAGTAGGTCACGTATTAATGCGTAACCTTTCAAATGGGTGATTTAAAAACAATACTAATCGCGCAAAAAATTCATGGTTAAGGTCCAGATATCAAATCTCATAAAGCTATTACATTCAACCATCCGAAATTTAGCTCCAAGCCTCGTATGGAATAATAACACATCATTCTTCTCCCCCCCTTTTATTTCTTTCTTTCAAGGAAACGAATTCCATTGTCTGTGCCCAAGTTTCATGTATTTTTCAGAAGAGTGTGTTGTTTATTGTTTGGTGCGTTGTCTAATTAAAATAAGGTCATACCATTGTGGTAAATATACGGTCAGAAGTAACTTCTAGCGAAGCTAAATACTAGTTTGAAGTGACTATGAACTACCGACTTACTAAGAAAAGGCCTCACCAAAGATATTTATCATCTTCCTGTTTCAAAAACCACACAAGTCCGTGTTTAATAGTTTGAAGTGCTACATCTATATTTTATATTGAACAAAATTTATAAATTAACGTGTCAAATAATAATGCACAGCCTATTGAAATAGCAAGTACACAAATCGATTCCTTTTCCTCCACTCAACGTCCTCTGCTTTTTTTTTTACCAACACATTCATGCATTTAATAGTTTTGTGGAGTGCTTTCAAGATGCTATCTAGTGCAGACAACACAATAAGAAGTTACTTTCAGTCACTCAGAAACTCTCCACCTGTAATTATAGACCTATCTTCTCATAATGGAATCAATATGCACCATTTCCTCTCATTTATAGACTCGTGTTCCCAAGGTACCCCGAAGACAACAGAGGTAGTAGAAGAAGTAAAAGGAGACGAGGGAAGAGCATAAAAATAACAGTAATTACATAAACTTTTATTAGCTCTTGTGCGTGTGGAGCAAACAAATTAACAGTAACCTTTTCTCCACCCCTTCTTCTAAAAGGTCGGATCGAAATGAGTGCGCGCGCCCTATTTAAAAATAAAAGTCGGATACAGCGCTAGAGGCGTGGAATTGGTTCTGAATGTTTTGTGGGTGGCCATATTTTTTTAAATCTTTGTTTGAAATTAGCAATGTTTACGAGTGAGTAATAAGTGTTATAATGTAAATTAATTTAAGAGATTTTGGTGGCTTTTTATGAGGTAGTGTTTTAGTGTTTTGGAATGATTACCATTTGAAATAGAGCAATGATTTAGAGTGCAAATATTTTTAATTGGGTCAGTTATACATGTAAGAATGAGTTTAGAAAAGGGCTTTTTCTTTTAAGTAATTATATTGTATTAAAATCTTTATTTTAATATGTTAGAATTTAAGTCTAATATACTTAACTTAAGTTTGCCTTCATTAAGTTCAATATTGGTTATTTAAGTTATCAAAATTAATGAAAGGCTGCCCATCCAAAAGCAAAAGTAATAATGTTGAAGTTTTACACCACCTGATAAAACCTAATTAAAACATTGTAAGAATTGATGATCAGGAGACTGGGTGCTGTGTGTTTTCTAGATACAATCAATGCTACAAGTTACTTTTTTGGTCGCGAGCTGATATAATTACTTGTTTAAATGCTGCCATGTTAATTAATTAACCCTAAAGAAATCAAAACATGTTATTACAAAAAACTTTTGGTTTGTACCTTTATTTAAACATTTCAGCTAGAATTTTTAAAACGATTTACGGTGTCTGACGTGAATTTGATGAAGTCTAAGATTTTTTTGGCTGCATCACATCTTATTAGGTTTTCATGCTATCCGCATATCTACACTAATTTGATTATGAATGAGGGAGGTAGAATTGGAAGTAAATATACCAGTATTTACTTAGAGGGAAAGTGGGAAATGGGAAACCATTTAGAAAAAAACATCCTCATTACACCCAACAAGGATTTGAACCTTGATATCCTCTCCATGCACAGTCCAGAGTGCCGCTTTAAATTATTTGACAAACAATGTGGATCATTCCTTAGGTAAAAATACCCATTCTTAGACCAAACATTTGCATCTTACTCATTTCAATGATTCATTACTTTTTTTTTCACCACCGCGTCTTACTACCCGTTCGGGTTATACGCTTCATCACTCTTATTCTTTTATTCTTAAGTCAACAACCCGAAGGTTGGTTTGATGAGATTTCTATTCATCCTGAGTTGGGCATGAACTCAGCCCTTCGTCTGATTAGTGCTGCCCGCAACATCTGGTATAATCCCGTGTACTAGGAGAGTTAAGGAAAAGTTTGCTAGTTTTCCGTTGTATTCCTCGATGAATTTCTATGAATAAACACGAAAAAGCCCACCAATTTTGTTGCTGGAAAGGTATTTTCCTCATACCTTCCAGGGTTCTTTAACATGCCACAATCATCATGGAGCCAACGGCTTTACTTCCCATCTGAAGGAAGTTTTTCTACGAATTTTTATCTCTCAAGAAAAATCCATTGACCTCTTCTGAGCTTGAACCCACGAGCATCGGCTACTGACATGAGCACTCTACCCCAAGATAAGACCACGGAAGTCCTCTCTTAATCCAGATCCGACAATCGGAGAATTAAACTAGCCTAGTAAACAAAAGAGGAGGAGAATTTTAATAAACTCAATCAGCGTCTGCCTTAAGAAAGACTAGAATATCATAATTTGGTGAAATGACCCCTAAAACTTATTCCCACCAAGTCACAGTAAAGCGTGTTAAGGTGAAAGTGTAAGGAGCACGTGAAAAGGCCAGTGTTTTTGCAGTTTTTATAGCAAAATATTTATTTTGGTCAAAATAAATATAATATTGCACCAATAGAAAATTAGAGTTAAATTTTCTTCACACGGTTATATCAAGAGTTCTTAAATATCTATCATAAACATAGTTGTATCAGATGAGATAATTTATAAATGAAGGAAAAAAGTTGTCATTATATTTCAGAGCATCCTTGATATAGGGCATATATTGAAAAAAACTGTTGCGGTCACCATGTGAAGAAAAATTAATTTCTATGTTTCTACTGGATATCTATTTTATTTATTTTGACCGACGAAATGTTTTGAAATAAAAACTGTGAAACTACTACCCTTAACTAGCGTTCCTTACACCCCCACCTTAACCACTCATCCATTCTAGACGGTGTTACTTCTTCCAGAAGATGTTAGCCACGTAATCTCATTTGGAGACACCACTCTTATTCTTTCTGTTCTATTTTTTGACATATAATTTTATTATACGCGAAGAAAAGGCGAATTGTAACCTGTGGCTCAAGACATCTTCCATCTTATAACCTCTAACTCCTTCCCATTTTACCTCCCCATCTCTTATCTCGGGGAGTATAAAAGCAATCTCTCAACCTCCAAACCTTCGGAGAAAATTGTAGCGTGACCGCCTAAAGTCTCCCCTTTATGACCTTCATTCATGTTACACGAGCGATATGAATTAACTTTTATCGTAATTGAGTTTTTTGGCAAATTCTCCCGGCCTCTCTTGCTAGCCGAGGGGGTTGAAGATACAACCTTCCTTCTTCGTTTATAAA
This sequence comes from Timema bartmani, assembly GCA_902151455.1. Taxonomy (NCBI): domain Eukaryota; kingdom Metazoa; phylum Arthropoda; class Insecta; order Phasmatodea; family Timematidae; genus Timema; species Timema bartmani. The sequence continues at coordinate 42,689 of CABFWB010002207.1, forward strand.
ATGTTCCTGTGTGTAACCCTCTCAGCAAGTGATGAAGTACCTTATACTGCCACTATATTGTGAAGAGAGTGGGAGGAGAAAGTGTCGCCCTCTGTATTAACCTGTAATAGCGGAGGAAGACTCTAAGATACAGTGTGGATAAAAATGGTGGTAGCTCAATAGTTTTGCCATGAAAGGTTTTTTCTTATCTAATACCTTAACACAAAAAGAACTTTTTTTTTTTTGCGAGACTTTAAAATTTGCATTAATAGGCCCCGTGGTAAACCAGACATGCCGAGGGCTGATGACATAATCCGTCTTGATCAACGATGCGGGTATTTTCCAAATTGTTTTGACACATGATAGAGTACTTAACGTTTTTTTATGCCAGCATTGGATTTATTTATTTCACCCTGCTATGTGGTGGGTCGATCAGAGCCCTTGATTGCCGAACTAGAGGTAATGGCTTCAGTTCCTGTCTGGAATTGGAGGATTTTTCTCGAAAAGGGGAACTTCACTCAAAATTGGAATCTGACCTTTCCCTAAATGCAATCGCGGCCTATATTTTGGCGATTCCAACTTCCAGTTCTTTGGTTGTGATCTCATCGGGCTGAGTAACCTCAGGCATGGCTTCCAGTTCAATCAAGAGTCTTCTTTTTTCTTCTACCACCAGGTGAAAGAGATCCTCATCGCCTAGGGGCTGAACAAGAGACTCAAGCAGCTCTCTTAACATCTTCAGGAACCGTTAGGGAAAGGATAAACGTTTTCTAAACGCCTTTCTGATTGGATTGCTTAACTTTGGCCTATGCATCTCTGATAATAATTTTTATGCCATCCAGAATATTTAATCCTTTCCAAAAGGCTTTTAATTTATTTTGGCCCCTCAGAAACATCGGCATTTAGTGCAGCTGTAGCCTTTTGGAAAACGTCCGTCTGAGATAGAAAGAGTAAACTGATGCATTTACTCCTTGGTACATAGGTTGCGGCAATGCTTTGTGATCTTCAATCACAAGTCTTGGGTGACTTAGAGCACTATCTAAGGGCAGTAGGATTTTAGAGGTAATGGTCAGTTATTTGCAATAATCCTCAGCTATTGGTTTGAAATTATCAGTGAACCAAATTGTAAATATTTTACCAGTCATCCGGGCTTTTTTTTATTGGACTCTCAATGAACGAGAAGGGAAGAATTTACATAATTTTTCAGGGCCCTAGGATTCTCAGAACGCTAAATGAACTTAGGCTTTAGCTTGTAGTCGCCAGCTGCCCCTAACTACAGAGTAGGCCTACCCTCTGGAATTTTAAATCCAAGCATAGATTTTTTCTTTTTTTGAAATAAAAGCTCTGGATAGCATTTTATTCCAAAATAAGCTCATCTCGTCTACGTTTAAGATCTGTTGCTTTGTATAGCAACCGTTTTCTATAATTTTTCCACGCTCGATTAGAAAAGCTTTTTCAAATGCGCTAGCTGCTTCTCTCTGCACCAATTTATTATTTAAATTTGACCTTTACTTAACATTTTCGGACCAGCCCCTGCTAGCTACAAATGTCTCTTCAGCTGATGTCTCCCCTTACTCAGTTTATTAAATAAAGTTTGAGCCTTTGCCTGGATAAGAATTTAGCTTAAAGGAATGATTTGGCTGACTTTGTCTTCAATCCACACATTTAACACTTTCTCCATCTCACCAATTAAATTGTGCCTCTATCTAGTAGTTTTGTTCTGCATTGGCTTATAATTTTTAATTCCCTCTAACATTTTTATCTTGGTTCTTTACAATTTTACTAATTGTTGTTTGAGGTACACCTAGCTTGCACCCTATTTCAGCATTTGTGATGACTTGTTCACTAAGCTTAATTATCTAGAGCTTACACTTTATGAGTTATTTGTATTATCACGGCTATTAGGATACATTATGAATAGATAAGTTACAGTAAGTGTATTAATTCACACAAATAAGTAAATTAGGGCACACAATTACAAATACTATACTACACATTAATTAATATGTTTAATCGCGAGTATGAGAGATTAAATGGAAACAGAACAAAAACAGTACTCACCAAACAACTTCTATTCAAAGAATGAGTGAGATTGAATTTCTTGATAACACGAGTGAGCGTGGATTTTTACAAGAAATGACGTCAATAGTGCCACTAATTCCGTCATTTGTTGGAAAAACTACGATGCAACATGTTACTAAATGCGACGAAAAAGCGAGGAAAGCGACGTAATTTGAAAACGTGGCTATAAATTTAAAATCGACGAGAAAGCGAAGCGACGAAAGTCGAGGTATGCCTGTATGCTTATAACTAGGACAGTTATAAATACGCAGTGGTAATAATAAAATGACATTACTTTATGTTTAGATACGTTCAGGGGAGGGTTGAAGAAAATCATAAAACAATACTTTTTGTGCTATAATTTTAGTTATTCTATAAAGACAGGAGTGGTAAAGGGGAGGAATGACCAAATAAATTGTAAGGGCAGAGTTGTGAAGAGAGATAAAATAAAACGCATACATCACCCGCTCAAGCGATTAAATGGTCTACGGCAGAGGTGTACAAACAGTCGATCGTGGCCTCGTAAACAAAGATTGATCTTAATTTGCCATCGTCTTTTGTTTAAAGCTAACCCTGTGAAACGCAGCTTATCCTAAAATGAATATTATGAAAGCGAAATATCAAATCTGTCTAATGTCTTGCTTCCGTTATTGCCTGAATAAATATGGATCCGCATTCAACAAACTATCTGAAGCTATGCAGTGTCTGTCGTTCATCAACTTAAAAATAAAGTGTTTAGTCAGAAAATACTTTTTTTAAGTGACATATAAATAGTAGTAATAATAACGGCGTGGCTGAGCTACATAAATATGTGGCTTAGTTTACGGAAACATTAACCAGTATTAATGAACTTTGCCCAGGGGACGCCCGAATGTACTAATCTTACATCCTCTTTCAATGCCCCAATGAGATTAGGGAATGATGGTAGTGAATATGACGGGTTGAAGAAAATAATTGTCTTAACCTAACTTAGGCCTAATTAAGCTCATCATAGTGGCCGTGGGGATTATTACCTTTTATAGAAGAATCCCTTTGTACCAATCGGGATTTGAGCTCGGAACCTCTTGGTCATCAGCCAGGGGCTTTGACCACTACAACACGAGGTTGGTTGAAGCGATGTAGTTTAATGAATCAAAGGATTTTCCTTCTCAGGAGCAGATCGCCAAATTCAAAAAGTCTGGCCATTCCTGCCTGATCTCATCACTCTCGCAATGGACTGAACTGCCTGGGAAAACTTTATCGTGATTGGTACATAAGATTATAAACCCAAACTGATGATAAAACACGGTGATAAAAAATAAATAAAGAGAATTAAAGCACCCGTCATCCAAATGGCTGGGGAAAATAAAGAGGAGTTTGTCCAACTCAATATTTTGGGTCTCCTTGTACCGTCGAGAAGGGAACGGACTATTGTCGAGAGCACCTCCAGGGCAGGGGTGGCAAATGTAACCGTTAGGAAGACGACATTAAGGCACGAGTTATAACATTCAGTGGGGGTAAAGATGTGGGAATCAAGTGGTTAAAACACCACCGAGTCAACCCCGAGACTATAAGCCATCTACAGTGTTATCTCTTTCACGTTAGCTTCTTAGGACGCTCCGGGGTCCTCACTTCTGGCATCACGGAGTGTTGGCGCCTGCGCGTTAGAACGACATAAGTACTCTACTAGTTGTTTATGGTCAGATATCTTCATGAGTACTTTCTATTACAGTTTGGGCGTTAGTTGTTTCTGGTCAGATAACTTCATGAGCAGGTACTTTCTATTACAATCCGTGCGGTAGTTGTTTCTGGTCAGATAACTTCATCAGTAGGTACTTTCTATTACAATCTGTACGTTAGTTGTTTCTGGTCAGATAACTTCATCAGTAGGTACTTTCTATTACAATCTGTGCGTGAGTTGTTTCTGGTCAGATAACTTCATAAGCACTTTCTATTACAATCTGTGCATTAATGTTTCTGGTCAGATAACTTCATGTGCACTTTCTATTATAATTTGTGCGTTAGTTGTTTCTGGTGAGACAAATAATTTCATGAGTCCTTTTTATTACAATTTATGCATATAGTCCAAATTTGAAATAAAGGGCCTTTAAAAAGAAAAGAAAATACACACTTTTTTTTAAGGGCAACACTCTCGCAATATACTGGCCTGACGACGACGGGGAGATCAGAGTTCCAACCCAAGTTGGGTGTGTTGAGGATGGTTTTCCCCACTCTTCTTCCAAGCAAATGCAGATACACTTAATTTAAATGCAACCTTCCTAATCCCTAACACTTTAGCGTATTAGTACATATGCGTATAACGTGACAAGGTAGTGAGACGCAGTATTAAAAACAACTGTTATTGTTTTCATTCTTGTTTTATGAATGCCATTGCTATTAACAAGAATAAAATCCCGTTTGGAAAATGGTTTGTGTACGTATATTTTTAAATCAGCTGGTATAAAATACATTTGATTAAAACCACTTCCCCCAAACATGTTTCAAAACAAAGATATTGTGTTATAATTTTTTGTTTGTAAGACAAACAAATGACCGTCAAGCTTGCTAATGTAAGACTTCTTTTTTAGCCCTGCAAATACAGCTGTACTTAGATACTGTTGAAAACTACGATCTCCACCACTATATTATTATTATTATTTAGCAGCGCGTCTTACTACCCGTTTGGGTTATACGCTTAAGTACTAATTACACTAATGGATTAGGAATTGGAAAGGTTGAATTTAGAGGAAGTGAACCCGCATTTGCGTGGAGGGAGAGGGGAAAACCATTTAGGAAAAACCACCCCCAGTTCACCCGACCGAGATTCGAACCTCATTCTCCCCGTTCTCGGTGGTCTGGCTCAACACGACTGGCGCGTTAGCCAACTACGCCACCGAGGCGTGTTCCACTACTATAAAATTACAAGTTAACTTCAAAATTTTTTGTTTTGCTAATAGCCACCACTATAATAGTTCGTCGTACAAATGATAGTAGTATATTTGTTCCGAATTCAGTGCTTAATTAAGAACTGAAAAATTGCCCGTGTGTAGGAAGAATACCTCTTAACGCTCCTGAGATGTTACCCCTAAGGACTTCCAAGCACCTTAAACACTTGTTGATTAATTCTCCACATGGACCTATATTAAGGTGTAGGGAACGTGAGTTAAGGGCATTGTTTTTCCAGTTTTTATAGGAAACAAAATTTTTTATAAGAAAAAAAATCTCCAGTTGAAGTTTAATTTTCTTCACGTGTTGATATCAACAGTTCTTGAATATCCATCATGAACATAGCGACATTAAATGAGAAACTTTTTAAGTTAAGAGAAAAAGTTTTCATGAAATCCCAGGGTATCATTGATAGATATTCAATAACTGTTGATATCACCATGTGAAGATAGTGTTCAATGCACCTTGCTACGAGCCCAGGGTTTCAGGGTTTGATTCCCAGCTGGTACCTTGGGTATTTTTCCCTAAAGAGGAGTCACCGCAGCGGTCATCAGGGTTTGGTAAGTCGGGGTTAAGTTAGGTTTGAGTGTTTCCACTGGTTCCACACTCTTATACTCACTTTCACTTCTCATCTCATCGGGACATGGAAAGAGTCCCCACGATTAGTACAGTCAGGATTCCCCCGGGCAACGGTACTTTAGTACTGGCTAATCTTTACACTACTGGGCTACAGTATATATATTGTAAAGTAAATTAAACTTTTACGCTTTTAAGAATCAAATAGCCAAAGCTATTATTTATGCTTTTTAGTGAGGATTACTCCATTTATATTTCATATTCTGAAAACTACGTTTTTACTGGAGCAATATTAGATTTATTTCGAGCAAAAAAAATATCTTGAGATAAAAAATGCAAAAAAACTGCCCTTAACTAGTGCTACTTACACGTCCAACTTAGGGTGTTGAGAATCAATGCTTGGAAATCACAATATTCACCTTGGTAGAGTTTTTTTTCTTCTCTTTTCACCATTTCTTCGTACCCTTTCGAATTATACGCATAGATTAATTACGCTAGTATAAAAAAGGAAGAAGAATAAATTAACATTTTAGAATAAGTCTACCTGATTTTGCATGGAGGGAAAATGGAAAATAACTCAGGAAAAAAAAAGGCTCTCAGTATACCGAGCCGGGATTCGAGCCCCAATTTCCCCGTCACCGGCAATCCAATCTAGCACGAGAGTGACGCATATTATCTATAAAGTCGTTTAAAACATTTATTTAGGAGTCATGCTTATGTCTAATAGAATTTTAATAGGACATAAAAGTTTATCCAAAGTCACTCGATCGTATTTAATAAAATCTAAATCTACTTTATTGTCAATTTATTTCTAGCTCACATTTGAAGAATTTCATGCATCAACGAACCTAGATTGAGATAATACACATGAGTGAAATAATACACATGAGTGAAATAATACACATGAGTGAAATAATACACATGAGTGAAATAATACACATGAGTGAGATAATACACATGAGTGAAATAATACACATGAGTGAAATAATACACATGAGTGAGATAATACACATGAGTGAGATAATACACATGAGTGAGATAATACACATGAGTGAGATAATACACATGAGTGAGATAATACACATGAGTGAGATAATACACATGAGTGAGATAATACACATGAGTGAGATAATACACATGAGTGAGATAATACACATGAGTGAGATAATACACATGAGTGAGATAATACACATGAGTGAGATAATACACATGAGTGAGATAATACACATGAGTGAGATAATACACATGAGTGAGATAATACACATGAGTGAGATAATACACATGAGTGAGATAATACACATGAGTGAAATAATACACATGAGTGAAATAATACACATGAGTGAAATAATACACATGAGTGAAATATGTGAGCTTATATTGTTGTAATTCTTCCACTTTATATTGATAAATTAATCTAAAGGCCCTAATTTGTTTTAATTTTGAAACAAAATAAAACTGTTATTGAGGATAGGAAGAAATTAATATATGTGCTTAAATTTAAAACTAGAATGTAATTTTTACCATATGGATGGCTTAAGAAAATAAACCAGAAATTCTCATGTGTCAAAAAACATAAATTATATTAACAGAAAAGGAAAATAAGCTAAAACTAAATTTCAAGAAATGACATTTACTTTTGTCCTCAGGTTTTATAACAATTAGAAATAATAGCAATAATATTTTAGCACCGCGTCTCACTACCCGTTTGGGTTATACGCTTAAGTACTAATCACACTAGTGGGTTAGGAATTATGAAGGTTGAATGTAGAGGAAGTGAACCCACATTTGTGTGGAGGGAGAGTGGAAAACATTTAGGAAAACCACCCCAGTTCACCCAAGCGAGATTCGAACCTCAATCTCCCCTTCCTCAAAAGTCTAGCTCAACAAGAAACTAGCGCGTTAGCTAACTACTCCACCGAGGCGGGTAATTAGAAATAAAAGCCGATAAATATATATACAGGATGCAGGACCTACCATAACATATGGGACTCACTTAAAAGGTGGACATTAGGTATAAAAACAATGAAAAACTTAACACAAACGTGAGTCCCATTTTACCTTTTTATTCTGCGTGACATATAAGGTTTTTTTTTGCATATGGCATTACTGACTGGTAGGTACATGACATCCAGTTCGGTCGCCTGTATGTAGACTAATAGCCGGTCTGGTGTCAAAGAGTATTGCTCAGGGTATATCAATGGAGGCTGTCTGCATGTACTCTCAATGAGATGATGTGATGATATTGAATATGGAGGTGTGGGCCAGTGCGAGTGTTAAACATAACTTAAGACTAATTTACCAACTGCTGATGACCGTTGGGATAATTCCTCTTAAGAGAAAAATATCCACGGTACCAGCTGGGAATCGAACCCGGGACCCCTAGTTTCGTGGTAATGTGTACTGACCAATACAACACGTGACCGGATAAAGCCAAGTGATTCCACTAACCTGTTTGAATACCAGACTCGATATATCTCGACCTGTCGACTAGGTATGTTTTATGGGTTATTCCTATTTGTTCTCCTGACAAGAGAAAACACTTGGTATTTTCCATGATTACGATGCATCCTGTATATATATATATATATATATTTACATTTTTGTTTTACAATATTTTCCTTTTTCTTGGACGTAGCAATGCAGTTATTTGATGACTAACCTTAATGCGGTTTGTGGGACTACACTGGTATAAAACAAAAGCGATGAAAGCATATCAATATTTATTCAAAATAGACCTTAATATAGGGTTGTGCGAAGGTCACTTTTAAAATTCAAAGCAAGTTCGAAGCTTGAAACAGCCAAAGCAAAGTTGAAGCAAAGATTAGGTTGTCTTTTTGCCTTATAAGCCATAACACTACTTTTAAATTATTTAACTATTAATAATTGTACAAATAGCAGCAATAAGCCAACTACCGAGTCGAAGATGGCTGCGTTATCTGATAGCTCATGATATTAATATAATCACATACTTGTAGCCGACGATTTCCGCACGTCCATCATAGACTCTGCCTTAAAATATGACTGAAGAATAACCCTGGACACGGGACGAATCCTGGATAGCTCAGTGGTTAGAGCATTAGCGTACTAAGCCAAATGAATGTCCCGGGTTTGATTCCCGTGTCCAGGTATAATTTTTCAATTTTCAGAATATATTTAACTATTAAGGTAAAGATAAATATTTTAAGATAAAATAAAGCAACATTATTTTATTTTATTCTGAAACGTTTGAATTTTTCCAAGAAGTTGTTATTGCATTTAATCGCTTATCGGTGTTAAAACACTGTCTGGTTGCTGTTCTAAAATTAATTATATGTTGAAATACGTAATATTTAGTGAAATATTTCAAACATGTTCATAGTATACCGAGGCTTTCTTCTTCCTTCGACATTTTTCGAAGATACGAGGGTTATTGGGGATGTCGACGTCGAAGCGAAGGGGATTTAAGCTTCAACTTCAACTCCGATATTTCTAAACTTGGCAACACGCTAGTGTTTTAACACAGACATATAGGAATTAATAGCCAGAGCTATTATTTATGCTTATTAGTGGGAAATTACTCCATCTAGATATCATATTCTGAAAATTGAAAAACGCCAATTCTCTAACCACTGAGCTATCCAGGATTCGTCTCGTGCCCTGGGTCATTCTTCACTCATATTTTAAGGCAGAGTTCTATGATGGACTTAGCAAAGAATGACCCAGGGCACGAGACAAATCCTGGATAGCTCAGTGGTTAGAGCATTGGCGTACTTAGCCAGAGGTCCCGGGTTCGATTCCCGTATCCAGGTGTCATTTTTCAATTTTCAGAACAGACATATAGTTTTTGTTACAATTATATATATATATATATATATATATACAGTGGAGCGTCGTTAATCCGGATCGATCGGGACCGGGACCCATCCGGATTACTGAATTGTCCGGATTTTCAAATGTGCTTTCAATAACTGTATACATACGTAATGTATTGACTAGAGGATACATGACGCTCGGGAGTCTACTGTATTGCAAAATAGAGGCTGAAGGGTTCGAAAAATATTTTAATAAAGTATATTGAATAAGAACATGTACATTATGTAATTTAGATTAGTAGCTCTATAATACTTTTTAGAAAAAAAAACACAAGAATCTACAGTAGTTAATGGAAACTTACTGGGTAAAAAAGTCCATAATTGTTTTTTGGTACAAGACTTGACCTGCTCACACCGCCGATCCGGATTTGCGACGTTCCGGATTTTTGACGTCCGGATTTCCGACGCTCTACTATATAAAGAAAACGGCTTGTAATCAAGTGCCACTTAGGCTACTTCTCAACCAAAATCCTCGACCTGCTGATGGCGTCAAAATGTTGTAAACTTTATAACCCTGAAGGCATCTCTTTGTATTATGGTTACTCAGCCCCCCCATGCCGCCATATTCGAAGCAATTCAAGAGAACTGCATAATTTGTCAATTCGAATGTTATCTGGGAATTAAATGGAGGGGAAGGATAAAGAAGGGGGTGAGCGAGAAGGGAGGGATAGGTTAGAGACACTTTACCTAAAAGAGTATCATGTATTTCGACGCCGTGTGTATAGATACTGAACAGAGATGAGAGTTTCTTGAGGAAATGTAAAGTTTTAGAGAACACGGGGATTTAAATAAAGAATACTTATGTCGTTCTATTTTATGATTGTTTCAAAGGAGATCGGAATCAAATCTACGAATGTATTGTCAAGAGTTTTCACAGTATTTCATGACGTTTATATAGGAAGGGTGAAAATAAATGAAACTTTAAACTATCGACGCGTTTAAAAAATATTTCCTTTTCACACTATTTTTATTCTATTTTTTTATAATTATTTACCTGCATTTACGTATCCAACAAAATTATATCTTTTGTCTGTTTTATTTTACTTTTAATATTTTTGTTTAGTTTTATAAAAGACAAACATTCTAATGTGTAATTTTATCACATTAATAAATTGGGAATATATATTATATCAAATAGAGAATGTAAGCAATCGTGACAATTTTCAGCATCTATAAAATGGATATTAAAGTTTCTGTCTGTTTCCATGTGTGTCTGTCAGTGTGTCTGTGTGTCTGTTTCTATCCCTGAGGCTACAGGCGAAACTGTCTGATGTATTTTATTCAAACTTGATATTTAGATGCGATATTGTATAGTGATAGTGCCTAATATCAGACCTTAAAAATTAATGGTACAAGGGAAAACGAGGGAAAGACCAATGTTTGTCTCAAATTTAGCTAGTGCTGCCATCTATTAGACAATCACGAGACCTTTCTAATGCATTTTTCATTATAGCTGTTATCAAGAAATTTCTGGTAAATTTAAACTAATTAAAAAGAATATTTGTTTATGGGGCTTGAGATTTTAAAGCTGCTGTTCTGGAAAATGTGTATAGTGTGTCTTTCCCCCTATTTCCCCTGTACCATTCAAATGTATAATCTAAAAAAAATACGATGAAGATAACTTTAAGTTAGAGCAACCAATCTTCCTCTGCAATGAAGATGGGAAGATCGCAACGTAAATGAAAATGAATAACAGTGCACTCATTAAAGGAACAAACTCGACCTTTTTAATCATTAGTTTGATGGCACTATTATCAGTGTGACAAAATCTTAAGGATAAAATATCCCTATATTATGGTACGTTTCCTTCGAGACGGCCGCCGCCACTTCAAAGGACTGCCACACATGTTTAGCTACGGCGCCATTTCCTTAAAGGTGGTGTCTGCCGTCAACGGCTCTTGCTCCTCTCGAAGCAGTCTAGCAGCAGCCGCAAGTGTGTTCGGAAAGCTTTTCTCTAGTGTTGTAAAGGGTTTTATTCAACATGATTAATATAAAAGTATTGTTTAGAGTGAGGTAAGATTAAAAAGTTAGTGGAAATATTTGCCAAACTTACCTCGAAGTAATATCTAATTTTTCATCACAGGTGATTTGGTACTGAACACATAATCAGGTCATCAATTTTGCAATTAGGTTTTCTGCAGCTCTCCAATTTTGTCTATCCTGGGCCAATGTTTTTTTTTTTATCTTTGTACCTTCTTCTGGCAACATCGTTTGCTATCTGACTCATTTACTCCAGTCTTGTTCTCCCTCTTGAATTTCTCCTTTCCACATCTCCTTCTATAATTATCTTCTTCAAACTATCATGTCTCAGTATATGGTCTACCATGTTAACTCTTTGTTGTATACCGTTCCAAAGTTTCCTTTCTTCATTTGCTTTTCTTAGCACTTCTATATTTGATACTAATCTCCGTCCACGTTCTTCTGTAGCCCAACGTTTCAAACTATTCCAATCGTTTTCTTCCAATTGCATCAATGGTCCATATTTCACATCCATAAAGCGCAACACTCCTTGGTAGCAGAACTTAATTATTTGCGGTATCCTTATTTATTACTGAACTCTACTGCATGGATCACTTTTGATAATATCGTTGATCAAATCGAGGATATAGTTAAACTGAGAACAGTTCAGTCTGAAAAATATTTTTTTAAACAGTTTCTTCTTCTTCTTCTACTTCTTGCAATAAGTGCCGATTAATTAATGTTGTAAGATATATCTCTTCCCTTCTTCCTTTAATAGGGGAATAAGCATCAGCATTCCCCTTGTCTGTACACATTTGTCATATTTCATCATCCTCAGTGTCTTCTAGCAGAGAATAAAGTAACAAATCATCGTTTTGTCTCATTGATACGAAATAATCTTACATTCAGAGAGCAATGATCTTATCATTCGTAGCCCAAAAGTGGAAAGATTAGCCAGTACTAATGTACCGTTGCCCAGGGGACGCCCGAATGTACTAATCGTACATCTTTTCCGTGGAGGTTCTTTCCGTGTCCCGATGAGATGAGGTGATGGGGCTAGTGAGTATGAGAGGGTGTGGAACCAGTGGAAACATTTACACTAACGGTGACCTGGCGGTCTAGGGGTAAGGTGTCGGACTTCTGTGCTGGGGGTCCCCGGGGTTCAATCCTCGGTCCCGGCACAGATTTATCTGATTTGCCAAACCCTTCCTTCACCTCTGACAATATGTTTATTAATCACTTGTGAATGCTTGAAATGCCAGGCCTCCACCGTGGTTCGGATCTCACGTTAAACTGTAGGTCCTCCAAATCATCTCGCAATCACCCAACATTACACAATAGCGTAAGTGCGTGTAACCCGAACGGGTAGTAAGACGTGGTGCTAATAATAATAATAATAATTATTATTATTATTATTATTTACACTAACTTAAGCCTCGTTAACCAAAACTTGGTGACCGTTGAGGTAATTTCACTTCGGTGAAAAAATACCTAACGTACCAGCCAGGAATTGAACATAGGACCCCTAGGCTCGTAGCCAGATGTACTGACCACTAAACCATTCATACATCAGGTATTATGACCGGTAGGGGTAACTTTTGATAGATAAATAAATATATAACAACACGTAAGTTTGTAAAAACACGCTTGGAGATGGGAATCAAATCTGGGACCCTTGACCTAGCATGTCAACGCTCCAACACCAAGCTATACAGGATTCATCCCATACTTGGACACCAAGGGTTCTTGGTTTGTTTCCCGTGTACAGGTATAGTATTAAATTAACGATTATGATAATTAATGTGGCTAAATCCGTAACTTTAATATCATTTCGATCTCCCAAGCTTCGCTATTCATATAGAGTACAGATTATTGCTGAAAAAAAGTTAATTTTCTTCTTTCTATTAAAATAAACAAACAAATCAGTTAAAAAAAAAACTATTAATTTTTTTTAAAGGTGTATTTCTTTAAAGGCACCTGCGTCGTGGGTGTAGTTAGCTAACACACTAGTTTCGTGTTGAGCCAAACTGACGGGGTGAATTGAGGGTGGTTTTTCCTAAATGGTTTTCCACTCTCCCTTCACGAAAAGGTGGGAATACTTCCTCTATATTCAACCTTCCCAGTTCCCTAACCCATTAGTTTAATTAGTAATTTAGCGTATAACCCGAACGGTTAGTAAGACGCGATGCTAAGTATTTTTTTTAAAAAAGGCCCTTATTACAATAATGTGACAATACACGTTCACATTGAAAATAGAGCCTACCCCAAAAGAAGAGAGAAGGAATACATTTTCAATGAAGGTTTGTCATTTTATTATTTTTGCCTCACTCGAGAGTCCAGATATTTGTAAACGACAGGAAAGGATGGGGTACGGGGAGAGAGGGTGGGTTCTTATTTTAACGGTATAGATAGAGAAGGGACGATACGGACTAGTAAAGTGTGTACGTGAAGCCCGGTCGTGTGTTTTGATAGCTGAATGTGGTGCGCACGTCTAAAGCATCAAACGGACATCAAACAGACCTCAATAACGACGTCGGACTAGATGCGGCGCGGCGCTAATCTCAGAAACGCGAGCTTACATCATTACAAAGCGGGGGAGTTGTAAAACGAACGGGTGGCGGAGGCAATGGAGAGATTCTCGCCCCTCCTGGGGTTCATACTTGCAAGAGATAAAAATAGAACAGCTTATTATATTTTCATTACTGATATCTTTTTATCGCATTGGTCGCACATATGCTAAAGGGAATGGCTTGTAAATATAATGATTGCCACTACATTATAAAAGTTTAAACTTTTACGGAGGCATCCCTGTAAATAGTATAAAAACTAGCATGGTTTTATTATTATTATTATTATTATTATTATTATTATTATTATTATTATTATTTAGCACCGCGTCTTACTACCCGTTCGGGTTATACGCTTAAGTACTAATTACGCTAATGGATTAGGAATTGGGAAGGTTGAATAGCGGAAGTGAACCCGCATTTGAGTGGAGGGACAGTGGAAAACCATTTAGGACAAGCCACCCCCAGTTCACCCGACCAAGATTCGAACCTAGATCTCCCCGTCCTCGGCAGTCTAGCTCAACACGACTAGCGCGTTAGCCAACTACGCCACCGAGGCGGGTAGCATGATTTTAAATACTAAACTCTTTTCTTCTTAGCATCACGTATTACTTCCCGTTCAGGTTATACGCTTATGTTCTAATTACGCTGATGGTTTTAGGGATTAGGAAGTTTATATCTAGAGGATGTGTACCTGCATTTGCGTGGCGGGAGAATGAGAAACCATTTAGGAAAAACCATCTTAAGTAAATTAGAATGGGATTCGAACCCCAATCACTTCGTCATTAAAGATTTAGGCTATTGAAATAGTGACACCTTAAACAATGTGGCCACTGAAGTTGGGTTAATCCATAGAGACTGAAAAATAATTGAAATTATAAATAAATCATCAATTATTTGGAAACAAATTCATTTCATGTAATTAAAAATATATGAATAAAATATACTTATTTAGCTTAATGTTACTTCGTGTTTGGGACTTAATAGTTAGAAAAGGCAAACTACAAACTAAGTAGACTCCGTACGGATTTATATCTAGTTTATATATATAAATGCCATCAACATATTAATGTGCAATGAAAATCTTCCAAAATCAGTTTTCAAAGAACCGTAGAGCCAATTTATAATTTCTATTTGAAATGACTGTACAAAATACAGCTGCGGTCAAAACATTTAGGCAATCATAAAAATGATGTGAAACGATGAATACACAGTGGGAAGTTCTCATAAAGAAACCAAAGAACTAAAGAAATATATTTTTTTTAATATAAAAATGCCTTAGAAGTCTTCAGGTTAAGAGAAAAAAAAACACTAAACAGATGCGCCTGTAAAATGAGCCACATCACAGGGTAAAACTCACGTTTGAGACTTACAATTTTAAACGGGGAACTTTTTGTTGTTTTTGTTGTTGTTGTTGTTTTTGTTATGATGTTTCACTTAAAAACGCTGGTAGGCCAATATTACATCATTTGTTGAAATATTATTTGGTGGTTCTCTGAGAAAGTAATAATTTAAATGCTTTAGCACGCACCTTATTTGAAAAGCCGGCTTTAATGAAATACTAGAAATTGTAAATATTTGTATGGACATTTTATTAACTCGGTGACTACTATACAGTCCAATTTTCTCAGTAAAGACGTATTGGAATTTTATATATATATATATGTTTTTCTTACAAAATTGATAACATTCCTCAATTTTATTAGTATTACTTCATAATTATTGATAATATATATCACAAGCTACAGTTGCAAATCACACACATTTAATTATGAATACATAAAAATATATCTAATAACTTTACATACGTTTTGATTTTCAATTTATTTTTTTGAAACTGGAAATTCATGGTATCAAAATGCCAGAAATAAAAATATTACAATTGTATTTAAATTACTAGCCGTTTGATTTAAAGTTAAATTATACAGTAATCCATAAGGAAGTATTATCTGGAGCTCTTAATAACTTTTTACATTAAATGTATAGTTAATAAATCAAACAAGACATATTTGTAGAATGCCAAATTTTAGTGACTTTCAATCAATGTTAGTGGTTGAATACACACACAAATGTTGACACAGTGTTAACTGGTTTAAAAAAAATACCGAAAAAAAGGCAGTTTAGTTTAATGCGAGAGTAGCGCCTTAGATCATGCGGCCACCGAAGCGGGTCCCAATATTATTAATTATAAATGTTGCCCTTACAGACAAATTAGTTTGAGCCTTGGAACATTTTACCAGCGAAGCGAGTTTTGAATTAACTTTTTACATTAAAGCCATAAATAAGATCACTCATAAGCAAACCGAGTAGTGTTAGATTAAGGGCCAGTTTCATAGTCAGATTTAGTACGCCTCAAGTGCGAGTCGATACTAAATACAGGACGACACCTACCTAGACCAGAATGGAATGGGTCAGTTTCGCATATGAAACTGGCCCATTCCATTCAATTTCAGGTAGGTGACGTCTTGTATTTAGTATAACGCCGCACTTGAAGGCGTACTAAATATGACTATGAAACCGGCCCAAAATTCTGCACCCATATATTTTACTCAAAATGTGTTAGTTTCTAGCAGTGTCGTGGTGTGGAGTGCTGACAGGGTAAGCAGAGCTTATTAAAACTATACCTAGGATATATTCTACCAGGTTTCCATTAAGCCCAGTATACATTAGGCGAGCCGAGCCTGTACTGTAACATGTAATGTAACAAATTCGCCTAATCGGGACGGGCCTGCGAGCGCGATACGAGCGCGCTACGAACCATTCGCAATGATCCTCCCCGACGGCTGTCGGTTTTTCCTACGAACACAACAGGGATTCGTCAGTCTAGTTTGGACGTGTTTGTTGCGTGCTCTCCAAGCATGGAGAACTGTTCTGAGGAATCTGTATTTCAGTTGATAGAATCTTGTAAAGAACATAGTGTTTTATGGGAACCCCAAGGAGGCAATGATAAAAACTATTATAAAAAGAATCTGAAGGAAGATGCCTGGAAGGTTATCACCACATTAGCAGGACAAGCAGAAAATGTTTGCAAGCGAAAAATAATTAGTTTTGTTGGTCCCATTTTATTCAGCAAATTCTCAACGTCTGTGGAAGACATCCTGGTAAAGTTTTTGTACTGTCCACTAATGTGCTGGAACTTGAAATCTCGCGGTAGTTCCGAACCAGCCCATTTTTTATACAACTATACGCCACCATCACCGAGGATTAAAAAAAAAACAGTTTGGCCATATTAGCATAGCACCACTGCACAAAATAAAGGCTAAGGTTTCTTCGTCATCTGACATTTAGTATAGTTCAGATAGCTAATTAAATAATTGAAATATAGCGCACCCACGTAAATACTGAATTGAATTGAGATCATTATTACGTCGCTTGATCGTGGCTTGCTCGTTTCACCAATGGTTCAGAGGATGCTTGCGGCGTGCTCGTTTCACCAATGGTTCAGAGGATGCTCGAAGCGTGCTCGTTTCACCAATGGTTCAGAGGATGCTTGAAGCGTGCTCGTTTCACCAATGGTTCAGAGGATGCTTGCAGCGTGCTCGTTTCACCAATGGTTCAGAGGATGCTTGCAGCGTGCTCGGTTCACCAATGGTTCAGAGGATGCTTGCAGCGTGCTCGGTTCACCAATGGTTCAGAGGATGCTTGCAGCGTGCTCGTTCCACGTCCAAACTGACGAGCATTACATTACATGTTACATTACAGGCTCGGCTCGCCTAATGTATACGCACCTTTAGACCAATCATACCTACTCTCTCTCTATAAGAATATTTTATTTAATATTGGACAATGAGTGTTTTAAGTCATGAGAACAAATTATTCACAGGTACAGTTCAAACTAACTTTTCTTACTATGGCAACACACTACTGGTATTTAGGCCTAAATATGATAAAGTTAAAAACTATAAAAAAAAGTAATTTGAAATTATTTATTTGTTCTTACTACACTTCAAATATTCGGAATATATTGTGTTTTAAAGAAACTCCGGACCAAAAATTTAGGTGGGAGTGTAGTGAACGTAAGTTAATAACAATATTTTTGCAGTTTTTATATCGAAACAATTTTTCTACTCAAAATAAATCAATTTTTTTTATTAGAAACACAGAGTTTAATTTTATTCGCATAAAGTATTTGTATATTTGTCAAGGATGTCCTAGAGTTTAATGACAACTTTTAATAGCCATTTAAAAAAGTTTCTCACCTAATGCCGCTATGCTCATAACATATATTCAACAACTGTTGACATCACCATGTGAATAAAATTAAACTTTATGTTTCTACTGTATAAATATTTTATTTATTTTGGCCAAATACTTTTTTGTTAAAAAAACTGCAAAATCACTGCCCTTAGCTTACCTTCACTTCCACCCCCAATTAAAGAGGCTCGTAGACTCTGGAATCGAATCAGAAACCTTTGACATAGCGCGTAAAGGTTCTACCATGGAACTATCCAGGTTGATTCTTTTCCCAGGGTCATATTCTCTCAATATTTTAATATTTTTAATAGAAACACGCTAGTTAGCCAATGTTCTTAGTTGATTAACTTGCACAAAGACGTCTCTGAAATTAGTATTGTAGTTATCATTAATTTTTTAATACATTAAACACTTATTATTATGTAACAATACCAAATAGAGAACCCAACGATTTGCTTAAGACCAAAAACAATTTTGTTCAAAATGTATAAATACAAAGTTAAATTTTTTAACTTTTACTTCAAAGCTTTTTCTCAAATGTTAAGAATACATTTTATCAAAGAATCAAATGGTTTATAGATATTTTATAAATAAGGTATTTTCAATAACAATATACTTATTCTCTATACTTTAATTTGAGCTATAATTTTATATTATTAGCTGGTGTATTAATGGTTAAGAAATGGTAGGCCTAGTTCCCTATTTTTCTTGATAGAAAAACAAAACTTTCAAGAAATACACGTTAAAAGGATTTTTCTCAAATGAATTCCACTCTTTAACTTAAACCCTAAAATATGGTATCTAAAACGATAGTTATAGATCACTCACCAGTGAAGTTGCCTATGACCAATTCTTAAATTTTTACCCCCCAAAAAAAGGTAATAGCGTGAGTGGTAAAACTCTCATTTGCCTTCACAAAAATTACTAATGACTAAATAAAGAACGCTATAAAAAAACAATCTATCATTTTTAAACAATTAGCTTATAAACCAGACACGTATTGGCAATTTCACATCAGTTAATGGCGACTCGGGAAAAGGGCTTCTCCCCTTCCCTTCTCACCCTTTTCCCCTTCCAAAAACAATTGATACTATGGCGCACATTAAATTCTCTTGAGGGGGGGAATTGAAAAAAAAACACTGAGTCTAACTTACACGGGTGGGGACAAAAAAAAAAGATAGAACAAAAACACAAAATATTAGAGGATATTGTGCTTGAAATTGGGAAATGAAGACGAGGGTATTAGGGAGGGGGTTATATAAAAAAAAAATGTAATAACGAGAAAAAATTATTGGTCGTGACTTTGAACAGATGATGAGCGAGGACAGATGACATGGTATATGACGTGGATGGGCAGCGTGACCAATTATACCAATAATTAGAAGGGGAAATAATTCAAGTTTGCATGTATGCCTGTAATCATCATTACACGAGGAAATGGTTCCGTATTTTCGATGAGTCAACATGTCACGTACTAATATATTATTATTATTATTATTATTATTATTATTATTATTATTATTACTTGTCCCCCTTACCACTTTTAATATTGTCGAGTAAAATATTATATTGGTGATAGAAGAAATTAAACATGAACTGTGTTAGATATGATTTTTTTTATTACTTGGCCTGGATAAACTATAGAAATATGCTACAATAGGATTTTTTAAATATTTTTTTTTAGAAAATAGAGTAATATTTTATTTGCTGTTAACATTGATACATTTTTTAAATTGTTTTATTGTTATCTTATAAGTATTAATAATAAATATCATAATTTAAATCTGAAGATCAAATGACCTGACGTATGAATACTTGAAAGTAGATATAACTTGGTAGCTTTTATAGGTGCCAGATGCCTGCCTGCATCGGTGGCTGAAAGGTCTAAGGCGTCATTCTTGAAGTAAACTAGACTGCCAATGAGGGATAGATTGAGATTAGATTTTCGGTCGGGTGTACTGAGGGTGGTTTTTGCAATTGTGGGTACACCTCCTTTTGAATATAACCTTCCTCATACCTAAAACCATTCGCGTAATTAGTACATAAGCATATAATACGAACGGGTAGTAAGAAGCAGGGTGATAAAAAAAATTATACACGGAATATAATCCTCAGTTCAGGTATCACGTTCAAGTTTGTGCGTTCTACGCTGAATAACCTTCCAGCCTTTACCCCATTCCCTTCTAGGAGTTCTCAGGAGTTCCTTGTTCAATACCTGGTTGGGGGATTTTAGTTTAATTAAAGGCAGGTGTGTCTAGCTCTATTTGGTTCACAAACACTCTCGCCTCTTTGGACAGTTAAAAAGCTACTCGAACGTAATTTGATATGAAAACAATTCGCAAATTTGTCTGGTTTATTTTAGAGGTTAAGTCAAACTATACATAATCTGTCAAAATGATACATAAAGTGGAATGGATATCATAAACGGTCAAACTTACTGTGAACGGACTATAATAAACCTGTTCTTATCATATGCCTGTGAAATAAATAACTTATTTGTATACTAAGAAAACAGTTTAAAAAACAACATGAAAGTGATTCTGGGTAAGAAGGTTTTATTTTCTTTAATTAGCTTCGCAGTGAAGACGCTCATGTATGTTGAATATGTAAACTTAATGAGAGAAAACTAAATTAGCCAATAATTGAAATATCTATTTGATTAATTACTTAACTGAAAACATATCTTGCGAATACTTGGTGCGTTCAGGATATTTAATTATGTAACTAATTAAATTGAAATTTCTCTTCTAGTAAGAAAATTGGATATGTTTGTTTTCACTCACGAATGTTGATTTTAATTTTCTTCTTTGATAATTACACTTTTTTTTTATTACTAGTATGCTATGTTTTACGATAAAGACGTGAACCTTTTCCTGTAATAGATCTATTCTACACTTTTCGCAGATTATGATGATGATGATGATTATTATTATTATTCGAGACACACATGTTCCTGCCTGCTTTGATAAACTAATTTTCAATCATTTTTATGAAGATATATTTTGAAACCTTTTATAGCTTCAAACTCTATTCTCACAAAGGTTCTATAGTGACGTATTTATATTTTTAACAAATTTGGTAGAACAATTTAGGGCCAATCTCCCCTTCAACATGTGGGTATTCTTGTACTCTCTCACGCCTCTCGAAATTCTAAATAATTTTTATAAGTAGATCTTTACAAACTCAGCCATATTAGCTGTTTCAGTTCTTATGAGCAGTACTAACTCTAGATTTCCAGGATTTGATTTTTGTCATAAAATATTTCAATATTTAGAAAAAAAAAAGTTATCAGTAAACTAATCTTAAACTTATTTTTCTCGAAAAACAAGTAGGTATATTCAGATTTAGTTGTAATGTTGAACACTCCCTTGATAGGCATTTAAAATAATTTTTATAGTATATTTAGAAAAATTTGTAATTAAAAAAAAATACTTATCAGTAAACTACCCTTAATATAAGGGTTAAGGTCAAAATTAAGAAAGCTCCTTATGTAAGGCCATATAATATCTAGATATCAAGTTCTAACAAAAGCCATCAAACAGCTTCTGATCTGTGGCCAAGGACAGGCAGACAGACAGACCTACAGAATAGTAAAACACAATTTTTTGGATTCGGGGCTACATAAAAGGTAAGGATTCATCATAATTTCGAGGTAAAAAAAGTTCACGATTACAATATTTTTGCTTTAGATGGGAAAGTAAAATACATATAGGGATACTTTATGTGTAGTTAATTATCTAGCTGACTGTATCAACCTTAAGTTAGTCTTATTAACTATCTTAACTATAGAATAACTGACCCACTTTGTTGGCCCCATTGTATAAAGAGCTACTCTCGCAGTAGATTAGACTGCCGATGACGGGGAGATCAAGATTCGAATCTCGGTCGGGTGTACTGAGGGGGGTTTTACCAAAGGGGTTTTCCACTCTCCCTCCACGCAAATGCATTTACGTTTTCTCTAACACAAACTTTACCAAAATCACTAGCGTAATTAGTACATATGCGTGTAACCCGGACGGGTAGTAAGACGTGGTGCTCAAAGGAACAAAAATAAACTTTAGAATAGATACGGCCCAAAAATTAAACTTCTAATATTTTATTTTTATAAATAGCAGTTTTTTTGCTCCATCACTCAAATTTTATTTTCAAATAAACTATCTTCATTTGGATATTCCCTAAAAAGATAACTCAGCTCTCTTTCGCCCCTCTATTTTTTTTTAACGTATACACAGAGAAAATGCGTCAAGCTACCTTATTTGTCTTGCATCAGGGAATTCTTCGTTTGGAAATTACAGCGGAGAGAATATATTTTCCTACGTACGAGTGTAATTTATTTCAATGTATGTGTGTGTGTGTTTGTGTGTGAAAAAGAGAGAAAGTGTGTGTGTGTGTGTATACATATACGAATGCAATTTCCTTCTCCTCTGCACAATAAATTAGGAATTTCGGAAGGTCCCAAAGCGTCGAAACCTGGTGCCTGTTTCCATCTCTACCCCCTCCTTACCCATCTCCACCCCCCATTTTACACACACACACACACAGACCTTCACATATACCCTCTAACAAACTCATACAACCCCTCAGCTGAAAATGGAGTGAATACGTTAGGCCATAATTTGCAACAAACGCACTCGGGACGCCTCAGAAATAGGGAGATATCCACACTCCACCGTGCAAGAGTGTTTCAAGTCCCTTTCAAGAAATGTACTGTTTATAAAATCCGTATACATTAGCCATGGAAGATTGTATAGTAAACCGGGGTAGTTTTGAAGGGCGGGGTAGCATTGAGCAATCAACATAGGCCTATATATATAAGAAAATGTCAATAATTGAAAAATCCAAGATGGTGGATCCAAGATGGCTGAAGAAACGTAAACATTAGTTCTACAGAGATGAAGTTTTGTATGAATCCTATGGAGGATGCTATCTCTATGAAAAAAATAGAGGCTTGAAAAATACCAAGATGACCTTTTGTAATGAAAAATCTAAAAATATATTAAAACACTTCCCGTGAAATCTGAAATTGCACCTGTCGCAGACATGCCTAGATTCTAATTATGTATGTAGCTACTAGCTGGCATAATGTATCAATTTTGAGATGTCAGCTCTCATCTATAGCCTTTAAATTTTAGACATGAAAATAGAAAAGATAAATTAGGCCTAATCTAGGTATAATATGTATTCCTATTCTAATTTTAATCCCAAATTAAAAATTACTTTCATCGAAAATTTTTGAAATTTTAGGGCTCATTCTCGGTATCTGAGTTTTAATTTTTTTAATATTTTCTTTATATTCACGTCTTGCTATAATCCCTGAGCCTGGTGTCGAAAAATTGGGTGTTCATTACCAAACGGTGGAGGGGAAGGTTCGTTAGGTTTTTTGTGTTCCTCAAAGTGTATTAATAAGGATATTGCTATTATATAATTGTAGCGGATTCTATTATCTTTAAGATTCGTCGGCTGGCAACAGTCGTCAGTATGAGAGGACCAGGAAATGACCGCAGCCTCGAGGAACTGAATTTAGGATGTTAGGTTAAGCTCTTTTATTGTATTATATATTATTATCTAGTAATTAGTATATAAGTTAGGTTTAGGTCCATGGCGTTGGCTTCGTGAGGAAGGTAGGTGGAGCGAGATCTCTGATAGGGCGCCTCCCCAGGTTGTGGATAGGGGGATGCCCACCCCCGTTGGAGCTCTTGCCGACCCGGGACCACTGGTTCCGGTAGCGACGGGATATCCAATGGGGTGTGGTACCGGGGGCGTAATATACCCGAGGCGGACTAAATATTTTAACAACAGATGGTAGAGGGTAATATATGGACATTAGGTTTAGGTGCCAACATCGATGTAGTTACTAAATAAAATGGAATTGTGACGATAGGAGAATAGAGTCAAGTAGGGTAGCTTGCCCCAGTTTTTAAATAGGTACTGGGGTTAGGTTTAGGATAATATCCAGGTTGTTCCTTTTCGCTTAGTTGAATATATTTGTTAAAGTTTATCATTGTTCTAAGAATTTTTGTGAATTAGCTAAATTGTACTTGACTGATTGTAATACTAATTTGTCTGTATTTTTTAACTATGTCTAAATAAACTAAATAAACTAAATATCTTTAAGATTAAAACGATACTTTATTTTAATTACTAACGTCTCCAAGGACTTTCATATGAAACACTAAGGCTGTCGGCTGCTATTTGCAAAATGTTGTCCATTGCACAGATGACCAAGAGTTATGCAGTTCTATCACACATTTTACCTCTTAATACACTTCAAGGAACACAAAAAAAAATAAAAAAAATGAGACCTCCTCCCCATATTGGTAATGACTACCATGCCCATCCGGGTTATACGCTTATGTACTAATTACGCTAATGAGTTGGGTATAAGGAATGTTTAATCTAGAGGAAGCGCACCTGAATTTGCGTGGAAGGAGGGTAGAAAACAATTTAGGAAAAAATACCCTCAGTGAACCCAAATGAAATTTGAGCTTCGATCTCCCCGTCACTGACAGACGTCTATTGCATGAGTGACGGTTGAAAAGAGTGAGTGTTGTTGAGTGAGTGGGTTGGGAGCTGTGCAATGGGCTTTTTTTTTTTATCTCGCTGGATGTCATTGCCAGTTGCGCATTTAATTCCATTAATGGGGTAGGGATGAGGAAGTTAGAATTTAGATGAAGTTTACATTTTTATTCGAAAAGAGGGGAAAAAAGAATTAACGGCGTTGCCTACTTTATGAATTAACGGCGTTGCCTAATTTATGAATTCAAGGCTATTTTGCCAAGAAGTTTGCATCTTAAACTTGAAGCAAATATGCACTCAAAGAACTATCACATTTAGACGCCAATGAACTAACTATAAAGATAAGGAAGAAAATAAGCAGTTATATCTGTAAGCGGCAAGTTAAGGGTAGGGTTTTTGCAGTTTGGTATAAAAAAATATTTTTCTAGCCAAATCAAATTGCTCCAATAGAAACATTTAGTTTAGTTTTCTTTACATGATGATAGGCCTACAAACAGTTGTTCAATATCTGTCATGAACTTAGGGGCATTAGATTAGAAACTTTTTAAATGAATAGAAAAGTTTGTCATTAAATTCCAGGACACCCTTGAAATATATTCAACCCCTGTTGATACCACCACTTGAAAAAAAAAAAAACTTTATGTTTCTAGTGGAACAATATTTGATTTACTTGGTTACCAAAAAGATGTTTTGATCTTAAAGCTGCAAAAAAATACTGCCCTTAGTTCGGCTTCCTTTCCACCCATCTTAAGGAAAAACTACCCTCAATACACCCAGTCATTGTTTGAACCTCTAAGCTTTCCCGTCATATTAGTAAACCAGACTAGATGAGTCTTACATTTATTCCGCGTACCCATCAATGCAGGTGGTTGATTTATATTGCCCTAAATAAATAATTAACACTTTAAGGTGGGAAGGATGGCGTTGTGAGTTAAGGTCAATATTTTTGCGGTTTTTATATATAAAAAAATATTTTTGGCAAAATAAATAAAATATTGCTTCATCAAAAATAGATTTTAATTGTCTGCATTATTATTATTATTAGCACCACGTCTTACTACCCATTCGGGTTATCCGCACTTACGCTAATGTGTAATGGTAGGGTGATTGTGAGATGAAATGGAGGACCTATAGTTTAACGTGGAATCCGAACCAGGGTGGAGGCCTGGCATTCCTCAAATTCACAAGTTGTGATTAATACACGTCTTGTCAGAGGTGAAGGAAGGGTTCGGCAATCAGATAAATCTGTGCCGGGACCGAGGTTTGAACACCGGACCCTCAGCACAGAAGTCTGACACCTTACCCCTAGACCACCAGGTCACCGAAATGTCTGCACATGGTGATATCAATAGTTGTTGAATATCTGTCATGAAACCTGTGGCATTTTAAAATGAAATTAAAAGTTCCTGGTCAAATCTCCGCGGTGGCCATAACCAATATTCAAGATCTATTGAGATTAATATATGTAGACAATTAAACCTAATGTGTTAACTGGAGCGACGTTTGATTTATTTTGAACTAAAATGTGTCTTGTTAGAGAAATTATAAAAAAAAAACACACTCCTCAACGCGCATTCTGTTTCACCCAAACTTTAAAGTTAACTAACAAAGATTAATCTTTTAACGGACACACTATACAGATGTTACGATATGGGAAAACGAAGCAGTAGCAGCAAAGCAGCCGATACTGAGCAAGATACTCACTAAAAAAAAATATATATATGTTTTTTTTTGCCGGCGGCAAAGGACGATCGGGAATTTCTGCAAGCGATCCAATTACACGCTTCGTTGCATCCGTTTCTACCAACAGAAGAGAAAAGAGAAGATAAAAGAGAGAGAGAGAGAGATATGGTGTTAGTGATCTCGAGGGAAAAGTGGCAACTAAAACAGATCTGAATGTATCTCTCTCTTTCTTTCTCTCATCAGTGACTCTTCTTCCCTTTTGCTTTGCTCGTTCCCTACCTCTGTTGCAACAACCGAACCAACAGATGGAAGCACCGTTCCGTGACCGAGGACCTTCGAACAGATTCACACCACCTCGATTAGGGTGAGATGCGTGTGCGTGTGTGCGTGTGTGTCTGTTCCTCCATTGGACTCCACACGTCGAGACGTCTTCTGTTTCCCGTCCTGTCTTCGACGTGGTAGAGTGGCATCTTTTCCAAGATGCTCTATTGGTACAGAAATCGAAAAATAAAGAGAGAGAAAAAGAAAGGATATAAAAGGAAACTATATGGAAGAAGAAAGAAGGATTTACTTTGAGAACGAGTTTCGTATTGATCAGGCGTTGGACGGGTTGAAATAAAGCGTTTGCGTCAACAGTCAATTCCTACATAGTCAAATGTTAAGAAGAGGTTAAAAAAAACAGGAGATAAACTCACAGAAACAAACCGATAAATTATAGGTTTTATTTTAGTATAGTTACTTTTTCGATGGCAAAAAAAAACAACCCAACAACCCCTCCACCATTATTTTATCCAAGGAATGCGTTGAGATAGCTTGAGTCGTCACAGGTAGTCATTGACGTGTCGTGAAGCGTATCCTGGTCAAGCAGAGCTTGTTAAAACCATTTTCCACTCTGTCTCCATTTGACCAATCATAAATAAGCTCTGCTCTACACACCTCATATGGGAATGATTTTACAGCTTTACCTGGCCAATTATTGTTCTACTGAATGATCAGAACCTATCATAGAGACAATTATTATTATTAGCACCGCGTCTTACTACCCGTTCGGGCTATACGCACTTACGCTAATGTGTAATGGTAGGGTTATTGTGATATGAAATGGAGGACCTACAATTTAACGTGGAATCCGAACCACGTTGGAGGCCTGGCATTCCACACATTCACAAGTTGTGATTAATACACGTCTTGTCAGAGGTGAAGGAAGGGTTTAGCAATCAGACAAATCTGTGCCGGAACCGAGGATTGAGCCCAGGACCCCCAGCACAGGAGTCTGACACCTTACCACCAGGTCATCATAGAGATACACCCTACCCCTAGACCACCAGGTCACCATAGAGACACACCCTACCCCTAGACCACCAGGTCACCATAGAGACACACCCTACCCCTAGACCACCAGGTCACCATAGAGACATTTGAAACACACTCAGTTCATCCTGGCAATACTCCACAGCATGACACAACTCTTTGGATATTTGCTAATAGTTATTCAAACATTTCAAACATTTCTTTATCTAGAGAGGGTGACCTGGTGGTCTAGGGGTAAGAGATCAGACCTCTGTGCTGAGGGTCTAGGGTTCAATCCTCGGTCCCAGCACAGATTCAGCTTATCTGCAATGAATATGGAAAATATAATTTAAAGGGCGTGAAAGTACCCACATTTACATGAAGGGTTGACAAACCCTTCCTTCACCTCTGACAAGACATTGTATTAATGACAACCTGTGAATGTGTGGAATGCCAGACCTCCACCGTGGTTCGGATTCCACGTTAAACTGTAGGTCCCTCATTTCATTTCACAATCACCCTAGCATTACACATTAGGGTAAGTGCGTATATCCCAAACGGGTAGTAAGACGCAGTGCTAATAATAATAATAATAATGATAATATAATAATATAATAATATAATAATAATAATAATAATAATAAATGAAGGGAGATTGAAAAAACATTTAGGTAAAGAAAAAACCCGGGGCGCCCGGTGCTGAGCTCTACGTAACAGGAAAACCAGTAAAGACAAGACAGACGCCTTTTGACTGCATTCTAACCAATACCCAGTCGACTTTCTAAGGAATCTCCCATTGATATCATTCTAACAGTGACCTACCTCTTGGCCTTGGTAGCGCCCCTGGCTACTAATCTACAGGTTCCAGGTTTGATTCCCAGAAGTACCATTGGTATATTTCCAGAAAGGTGAACTGTCTCTATGGAAATCCTGGTCTAGTTAATTTGGCTTAAGTTAGTTTTAAGATTACCACTGGCTCCACACCTTCATAATACATATCATGACGTCATCTCATGGGTATGACGTGTAGACAACCTCAAGGTACACCCTGGGTAACGTTCTATTGTCACAAAGCGACTAAAAGTCTACATACAGGGGCGACCGAAGGAGATATTGCATTTGTCACGGTAAAAAAAAGCCACACTATAAAAACATCGAGTCGGATTTTTCTAAGAAATGTATGAATCTTTAAAAGCTGTTGCACTATTTCCGACACCCACACTGGTTGGCCTTTATTTAAGACATTATTTATTATTATTATTATTATT
>CABFWB010002207.1:75704-85745 GCA_902151455.1 Timema bartmani
AAAGTTGGAGCTTTGTTTCGATAATGTTGGTCAGCGCAAAAAGATAAAAGTGAATGATAACAGTAAGTTAATGAGACAGAGTTGGACTGAGGGGGTAAAGGGGGTTGGATGGGGTGGGAAATGTGTTAAATCATTTAGTGATATCAGTGACTACCCGTCAGTCAAGAGGGGCAACAGCGGATATGCTTTATACACGATATTTTTACTCAAAAAATCTCTGTTCTTTTTTTTTAGCACTACGACTATCTGTTCGGGTTATATGTCTATGTACTAATTACGCCAATGGTTTTAGGGACTAAGAATGTTATATTTTACAGGAAATGTACCCGCTTTTGCGTATATTGAGAGTAGAAAATAATTTTGGAAAAACTGCCCTCAGTACACCAGACCGAGATTCGAACCTTGATCTCCCCATCATCGACAGTCTAGTCCACTGTGAGTGTCTTAGACTATTCAGCCAACGGAGTGGGTAGCAATGATAGTACCAACATTTGCGGGTAGAGTGTGTCATGTGGTCAGCACAACGAAACCTTCGGGCTATAATATCAGTTGTCTAGACCAGAGCTGCTAATTATTTATGCAAGTAGTTCCTCATTTGTGGCCGTGAGACTGAGTTTGACCCTGTTTTAGACCCACTGCTTCACAGAACAATTCTGTAAGCACTGGAGATCGAGCCTGGGACCTCTGGATCTTCAAGGAACTCTTGACTAAAGAGGTGGTCGATATCTAAACTCGTCAACCAGGCTCAAAGCTGATGAGCTGCAGGCAAACTACCCCTGTAGCCAAACAGGGAAGTGGCTCGAACTATGAGACGTGAACAGAGATATAACAGAAAAACTATAAACATTCAATTTGAATTTTATTAATTTTTTCCTAGAACATAATCTAAAACTAATAATATACCCTAGGTGTAAAAATGTCCTCATCTTAATACAAGAACAGCCAAAGCCGACATTTGCATTTTGTTTAAAACAGGTTTCAGAAAAGAAAAAATCAGAGGAATAAATATTATTTATTTATCTATAAATATTTTTCCATAAAAATTGACTACCACACACGTCTAAAACTCCACCATATACAAGCATTTTTATCCATTGACATAAGCGGCCTCGTGGTATAGTGGTCAGAGCCCCAGGCTTCTGACCTAGAGGTCCAGGACTCGTTTCTCGGCAGGTACTGGGGGATTTTCCTCGATAGGGAAATAATTCTCCTGCTCACTAGGGTTTGATTAGTTAGGCTTAAGTTATATTAAGATCTTCATTGGCTCCACACCCTCATATTCACTATCATTATAATTATACTCTCATCTCATAGGGTTAGACACGCTATTATTATTACTATTATTACTATTGACATTTATATTTTCACATATTTTGAGATCAGGTTTACTTGATTTTGCAAAAACAAAATGTTCCAATTTCATCACTGAGCTTGTTTACACAAACAAATAATTTAGCTTAGTTTATTAAAATTGTATATTATAAACTTACTTTAAATGTACATTATGGACATAAGAGGATAGTAAGATAAATTTGAGTAAAATATCAAACATCTTGATATTTTAAATACCCTCCAAAATTCACTTGTAATATTCATAACTTTTAGGTATTCCTTCAATTCCCAAAATGAATCAGGACCTTCTCGTGGGAAGGAACGACCTCTTAAATTAACTCTGGGACATTTGAAATAGTTTTTTCTATGTTAGAAATAAACAAATATTCAAGTTTCTCTTTGGTGTATGCGACAGCCGATGCCACTTTGGTCTAAATAAAATGCACAGCAAGTCATTCCCCATCAGCCAATTTTCGCTTCTCTTCTGCAGACAACGCCGTTGCGAATTATTCTGACTGAAGTTTGCTACGTCAGGACGAGGGTCATTTGGGAGTTAAACCGAAGAGGGAAAAAATCTCGGCGTTAGAGAGAGGGGGAAGTAAAAAAAAGAGAAGGTAAGGCGCGTTTTTGGTGCCCATTGGGAGGAACTGCCTACTCGTATTGATGGGCAAGAGGCAGACGTGGCTCATTTGTCACGGAGGGAAAACGCGTTCGGTGGACATCTGAACATAGACCTGTGTGTCCTGGTGGGGTCCTTGATAAATTTACTCAGATAATTCATATTGATACGTTGGGATTACATAGAGTGACGCCTGGCAAACGAGTGAAGAATTGCACATACTCAAACAAATGGAACATGGCGGTAGTATCATGCATAGGCCAGCGTTAAACATGGCCGAAATATTACTAAGTATTCTCCAGGGAGAAGAAAAAATTCGCCGTTTTTTAGAGTTAATTTTAAAACATTAATCAGAGACAAAAAAAACTTATAATTTCTGTCCCAACTGTCATAACATATTTTTATTCTAATAGGATTTATCTAAAAACAAAAAGTTTTAGTTAAAAAAAAATTGGAATGATTTATTTCGTGTCACAAAGTTTCCTGTCGTAAAATGGTCGCTTGGATATGAATCGGACATTCCTCGAATATATTAATTGACGAGCGGTAAATCTTGAAATATAAATGTTTTTTTTTTTCTGCTGAGGTCCGACAGCTTAGATTGGTCAAGGGCACGTCTGCGTAGCGAGATAAGGGTCCTCGAGTTCGATTCTAGGTGTTATGGCCGACACTAATTGTTTGATTAGTAACATTGAGGCTATGTATCCCTTCTTTCAGTGATACATTTACGGCTGAATATTTGGGTGTTGTGCTATTATTAGAATTAAGTTGTTTTTATGTAGTATATATGCTTATATACTCTGTTTAGTCCCAATAATCTCTTTCCAATTAATTTTGTATCAACAACAAATATTTTTTCACTGCGTCTTACTAACATTTCCGCCAATTCACATATATATAATCGATTGAGCTAATATAGTAGGGATGTGAAAGGTAAAATTTAGAGTGAATATATAAGAATTTGCGTAGTGTTAGAGTGAGAAATATTTTAAGAATACATACATACAAATCACGCAGTTCCCTTACGGGGTAGGCAAGAAACTCTGCAAATACCACAAGAAACTGTGCCAATAACTAAAAAAAACCAACTTGATACCTATTTCATCCTCACTAACTTTCTCCACACTTCCCTATCCTTGCATACTCTCTTCGCTTTAAAAGCATCCATACACCGAGCCATACACATGCTTTTTTTATTATTAAAACTCACAAGGTTTCTCTTTTTAACACATTCATCTACCACATTTATCTACGTCTTACATGGCCTACCCCTTTCTTTTCATCCACACATTATAACTTCATATATTTGATTTAGAAATTCAGGAAAAAATAACCTCATTTCATATGGCTGAGATGNAATCTGAACAAAGGCTTTGGTATCATTCCTTTGTTTAATCGGGGGTAGCTTTTTTAGTAATTGTAACTATAGATAATAAAGGTGTAGAATGGTAGCTCTCTGTATTAGAATGGTAGCTCTCTGTATTATGACTATAACAAGAATTTGAGTGCTAGGTGGATGGCAGATGAACTAATGCTATCAGCTTAGTGCAAAACTGTACCAAGTACATTTGTAATTTATTATATCTTGTTTACATTATTGTATTAGCTATAATTTTATATCTTGGAAAATGATATTCAATGGCAAAAGAGAGAGAAAAAGAAGCATGATGAATAGATTAATGTAGGTTAAGCCACTAAACATTTTGTTTCAAATAATATTATTTATATGGATTGAGTAATACTTTCACATTAACTAACAAGTCTACTAAATATTTTAATAGATACTATTTAAAAGAATTATTACAAATGATTAGTTCATCCCATTATTATGACTTATTTGTGTTAAGAACCTCCCAAAAACGCACAATACGTTCAAAGATAAATAACATTTGTCGACCAAAGCCTAACCTAACTTATGCTTGTAGCGTTCTCCATTATTGGTGATTGTAACAAAGGCTATGGACAAATTTGTAAATACACATATCATAAAAGCTCTCAAACTTAAAATTAAATTAAACTCATAAAAGCATTAATGGCGTATTTTAAATTTCAATTTTCACGGTTTTAAAGCAACAAACTCAAACACACAGGCGTAGTTTGAATTTAAACTTTCACAGTTTTAAAGCAACTTATAGAAGAAGAAAAATGTGAATGAAAATGAATTGAGATTTTAAATATCAAAAATTAAAGAAAACAACATCGTATTTGTTCGACAGTAGCGCTAATGCGTTTGGCAGAGAAGTTAACACTGTTTCCCCTTACCCCTATAGATATCCCACACCCTGATTGTAATGGAGATTATATAAAAATGGTAACATATTTTGTACTAAAATGTACTTTAAAAAAATTAACACCGCGTCTTACAATACCTGTTCAAGTTATAAACATATGTACTAATTGCACTAATATGTTAGGAATGAGTAGGGCTATAATGTTTTAGAGGACGTGTGCTCATATTTGCATGGAGGAAGAGTATAAAACCATTCTCAGTACACCCAACCAGGATTTGAACCCAATATCCCCTTCACCGGCAATATAGTCTATTGCAAAAATGACATCTTAGAACATGTGGCCATTGAAGCAGGTTTACTTTTTAATACTATAAGACACAAGATGTATTAATTTCTTAAACAAAATTATACATGTTTTAACACCACATCTTACTACCCGTTCGGCTTATACGCTTATTAACCAACTCGCTTTGCTCGATGGGGGCTCAGCCCCCAAATCCTCGGCGAGTTTTCTTTGCAAGTGGATGTAAACTAATGTAATTCCAGGGCCGTTTTTTGATAGGTCTTACCGTTTAGCCACAAGAGACCCCCAAAGAAAGGTCCGCACAGAATTTAAAGTTGCTCCGACATTTTGAATTTTTTGGGGGGGTTAAAAATGATTTTTTTTAAAAACTTTTTGGAACTTTCCCATCGGTTACAGGCTAGAAGCTATAAGTTTGCCAAATTTCAAGTTTCTAGCTCATCTGGAAGTGGGTAAACATTAATGTCAGTGAGTCAGACATGTGGCTTTATAGTAGTATAATTACATTAATGGTTTTGGGGATTAGGTAGGTTATATTTAAATGAAGTGTACCCGCATTTGCATGGAGACACAGAGGAAAATATTTAGGAAAATACCACCCTTAGTACACCCGACCAGGAATCGAACCTCGAGTTCTCCGTCATCGGCAGTTTAGTCTAACACTAAAGTGGTGCCTTAGACCATGCGGCCACCGAGGCAGGTAACGATTAGTTACTTTGGAAAGAGCAAAATAAGTTACTCGCGAGATCTATTGAAAATTTCAGACCATGACTATTTTTTTTACACAGAACTTATCAAATAAAATAATCAATGTGTCCGATAAGTAAGTATTACATTATATTACTGTAAAGCTTTTTTTTTATGACGGCAGTAGAACATTTTGGTTACATGGTAGAGAAACCTAATCTACATTATTATTTTACGATGCCATAATTAAGTTCTGCTTCCTATTAACCGATATTCCACCTCATCCGACACATTTTTATTTGATAACAGACCTTTTTTTTTATTGAAATTTCTCAACCCCACTTTCCCCTTCAAATAAGGTGAAAGGGGGGAAGGGGCAGGAGGGAAGGTAAATCTCTACTTTTTATCATGACTTGTTCATTTACATCCGTCAGATTTTACCTTCTCTTTGTTTTTACGTTTGTGTGTGTGTGTGTTTTTTTTAAATTTGTTTGTTTGCTTTGTGTGAATTGTTCCAAATCATGTCCATTTTACTTTTTATTTTTGTTTTGTTTATTTCCCATCTTATGACATATTTATTTCCTGGTTTTTTTTTCAGGCAACGCTTCACTTTATACAATAAACAAACCGATGGTTAGGTTAGCCATGATTCTCCCTGCTACATTCGTCGTCATAAAAAATGTTGGCAAAATACGAGTTAACCGTGGTAATGCGAACAGGACCAGTCTTTGAAATATATATATATATACAACTTGCCAGACAAGTGACGTATGTGTCCACTTTTTATGTTTTATGAAAACTGTTGGAAATTCTAACTTTGTGAAAGGAGTTGCTTGCAACTTTAAAAATAACAACTAAACGTCATGTGTATCAGTGATGTGTGTCATCCCAAATTAATTGATTAGTTTTCATATTTCCACTTATTAACCTTATGAGATAATTTGCTTACGTCATAAGGTACATGCCTTTAGCCCATATACGGTAGGAGAGGCGCTAAGTAACACCTAGCAGAAGGTTTTTTTTAGGGATTTGCGAGAACCATTTTTTCAATTCGAGACAATCTCGAGAAGAGAATATAAAAAAGTATCTAGACACTAAAACGAGGAGAGAAAACGTCCTTTGAAAGTAAAAATATTTAAATTGTATTTACTAAAGTAAATATATAGTTTATAGAGTTCCTTTTTGACATTTGAGCTGGCGCTTGCCTTAGATTGTCTTATATATAGTTCATTAAAACACTTGAGATATAACTCATAGCTACACATTTTAAATGCAATCAATAATATAGTGATAGATGCAATGTATACCATTTTTGATTTAATTTTGTAGTGTAACAGTTTGTATTGTCAAAGTTTGATGTTGAAAAACATTATTTATAACCAAAACGTTTCTTAATGAAGGCTGTTTTTTGGGGGGTGGAATGCGGCTTATTTTTGGATTATTACGGTATTATTGGAAATAATAAATTCCCTGTCTGGTTTTTTAATTTCTCAGGGCCGCTATTTGCTGTTTTTTATTTCTCTAATTTTCGAGATTCAATTTTTAACTTTCCAGACAAGATCTAGATTTTTTTTTCTTGAATTTTTTAGATATTTTCGAGTCTCGCACGTTCCTGGTTTTTTTATTACAAATTTTGGCTGAAAGTAACCAAAATTAACCTATTTGTAAATAGTAATTATTTTCTTTGTAATAAACCTACTCTATTATCAAAACTTATTTAATTTTGTCTGACACCTTAGCTCAGTCGGTAGCGTGTCTGTTTATTGAGCTAAGTTTCCTGGGTTCAATTCCTGGCATGGCCAACAAATTAATCATTAGTGAAATGTGAGTTTCCTATATCACAGTGATGAATTGAAGGGCGGTGGGTGGATGTTGTATCTGTTCTAGATTCAAGTTAGTTTATAAGTCGTGTGCTGAAATAATCAGTCGGTTCAGAAAGTGCACGTTAAATACCTCAAATAAATACACATACTTCTTCTTTAAAATATGTTAACTTAAGCTAATTTCAGGCAATAATTTATTCTAGCTATCTCTTACATACTCTCCTTCCGTAGATATATTATAGCTTTAACTTTTGCCTGTAGCATATTTTCTACTTAAATTTGTGATTTTTCCTAAGACACGTCAGTCTATTTAAATTAAATTATCTTGTAACCTTTTTATAATTCGTAAGAGAAATATTTATTTAATAAATTGTTTTACCTGTCATGAAGGTTGGATTTTTTTTTTTTCGATTTTTGATCAATAGAAATAAATCAATTATTTAATTCAAAAATGTAGTATTTGAACATTGTAGGTACTACATTTAATCTGTATAGCTTAAATGAAATAGGCTACATTTTTGGGGGGGGCGGGGGGGGAGGGGAGGGAAGGCCCATCCAGCTCTGTAGATAAGAAAGACGGTAGGAATACCAAAAATAAGTTTTATGGTGTGGGATGCATCTAAAATGTATATTTTTTTTTCAAATTACGAGATATATTTTTAAAGTGCCATACTAGATACTTTCCATTTACTTCGTAAGTATAAGAAAGTAAAATTCCATAATAAATAGCACACATAAAATTGTCCAAGTTGGGTATATTGAGTAGATGGACTTAAATTGCATTAACTTTTTTCTAACCATGACCTCTAACTACCCGTTCAGATTATACGCACATGTATTAGTTTCATTAATGTGTTACGGATGAGTAAGATTGCATTTCTATTAATTGTACCCTCATTTATGTGGAGGGAGAGTGGTAAAACATTTAGAAAAAATCCTTTAGTACACCCGACCATAATTCGAACTCCTGATCTCCCGTTAGAACGGCAACTTAACGATTAATTTGAGGTTAATGTGAACACACCAGACAAAAGCACCAAATTTTTTTCCGTGTGCTACTTACGGCCTTAGATTTCAATTTTCGATAAGAACCACCTCCTTTGACAACTATCTTTAATTATATAGCGGCCATAAGAGTATATGACCCGAACAGGTAGTAAGACGTGTGCTAAGAATGATTATTATAGCGGCCATCTTGAAATAAATGTACATTACCAATATCTCGGTTTCTAATTCCCTTAGGATCACAATCTTGGGGTGTGTAAATATACATTTTCGGGTTCAGGGAGTACAAATAGATGGTTTTTAAATGCTTCAAATGATCTATTTATTCACAGTAAAATATTTTACTGGTGTAGCTGTGTATCATTTAGAAACCATTCATTAATTTCTTGTTTCGAAAAATATGTATGTGCTAAATAAATACAAAAATATTTAATACTGTTAAACATTCTTATATGAAAAATGGCGTATTATATGAAATATGCTATTGCTTATGCCGTATTCAAACATTGACATTCGCAGAGCTCTGTGCAATTCCAATCTGCCTTTCTGCATGCACACCTCCCATTACATCCACTTTGGCTCTTCCAGTTACGTTTCAGCAATTCACTACAAGTCTTTGGGTTTTCTAGACCGGAAATGCTACTTATTTATTCAAGTAGCTCCATATTTGTCATCACGGGGCTATGTTTAAGCCCGTTCCAGACCCAGTGATCCTCAGAAAAATTCTAGAAGTTCCAAAGATATCTAGAGTCAACTTTTTTTTTTTTTTTTGCCAAAATAAATAAAATATTGCTTCTGTACAAAGATATAATTTAATTTTCTTCACATGTTGATATCAACAGTTGTTGAATATCTATCATGAGCATAGCAGCAGTTAACGAGAAACTTTTTTTAATTAAGAAAGAAAGTTGTCATTAAATTCCAGGACAACCTTGACAGATATTCAACAACTGTTGATATCAACATGTGAAGAAAATTAATCACCATGTTTCTACTGGGTACACATATTTGATTTATTTTGACAAAAATAATGTTTTGATATAGAATTGTAAATTCGTCTTTTTTTCGCCTTCCCTACACTCACTTCACTAAGCCCAAGCATAATTTTTCGAATTTACTGACCAGTGAAGTAATTACCAAATGTGATATCTAAGAAACTTGCTAAATAACAATCAGACTTTGAAAGACTGATAAGTCAATACATTTTGTTTGAATAGTTAAAGTAAGAAGTTTTAATTTGATTTTGAATAAATAAACCATTAAATGTAACTTTTTTTTATTTTGTTTTTTTCCCCCTCTCCTTAGTGGGTCTTTCAAACGGCTATTCTAAATAATGATTTTTATAGGGTTGGTTAGGGGGGAATGGGAATGAATTTATGGGGGGGGGGTCCCAAAAGAGTTCGGGGACCCACTGTCCTAGACCATTCGGCATCCGAAGAGGATTTGGGACAATAGTAATTAATTTTCCCGTGTTGACACAATGCAAAGTCACTTATATTTAAATGACGTACAAATATATACAATTATGGAATAAATAGCTAAGCTACTATGTTTGTTAATTACTGAAATAGCCGCATCTAAATATTATAATCTTTAAACTTAAAAAATACACTTGGGCACGGGAATCGAACCCGGCACTTTTATCTTAGTACAGTGGTAGAGCATTGGCGTACTAAGCTAAAGGTAGGTCCTTTATTCAATTGCCGTGTCCAGGTGTCATATTTCAATTTAAAGAGTACATAAATACTAGTTCTATTTTAATTCACATACATAAGGAAAAAATAAACTATTATCTTAAACGTGTTGCTCAGTCACTGTATCTCACGATTAAAAACAGACACCTTTCTTTCGCCGACAAAGACCCCCAAAGTTCACCTGTAAAAACATGTCTTACATGATGTAGTATATAAAGACATATATATTATACTTCCCTTTTATAAAGTTACCCACCGAAATTTTGGGACATAATTTGAAGGTAGGAAAATAATTTCAATTACTGTTATAATGTTACTCCCCCCCCTTCCTCTACTCACCACCTATCTA
>CABFWB010002207.1:85941-99092 GCA_902151455.1 Timema bartmani
ATCTTATCCCCCGTGCTATTAGCACGTTTCAAATTTGTCTGCATAATTTCGTGGCGTGTGAATGCCAAGTGTGGAAAAATGCTGCGGTTTCACTACAAAGAAAGAGCGTTTGTCTGCGCTTGCGCAGGACGGTCCAGCGACTTCTTGTACTGTCGTTGTTGCTTTGTTTTTTGACTCACTTGGGAGCTTATTCCATGGAGGATAAGGTGAGGCTAGGGGACAGGACACAAATATATTAGTGTGTGTCTCTGCATCGTGTCTTTAACACCCTTCTACTTATTAGCCATTCCGGATATACGCAGACATTAATTACGCCAAAGGAATAAGGATGAGTAAGGTAGAATTTTAGGGTGAATTAGCTTGGTGGCAGAGGGGACAGCCATTTAGGAAAAAACCATCCTGAGTTTAGCCGACAGGGATTCGAACACCAATATCCTCATCATCAGCAAGCCAGGCTAACAAGAGAGTGACGCCTTGGACCATTCGACCACTGAAGCTATTTGCATACTTATACTATTGGGCTATGGATGTGGGAAAGTTTAACTGAGGGAATATGTACCCACAATTGTATGTAAGAATAGTTGGAAATCATTTAAGGGGAGTAGGGAGAAATCTCAATAAATTTTATTGGTATTTGAACCCTAAATTCCCCGTTATCGGCAATCCAGTCCATTGAATCTCGTTTGATTATAAGGCCCCATTGAAAATTGAAAATACTGATGGGGCCACATTTCAAAAAATGTAATATTGCTACCAACTAAAATTAAAAAAATTTTATCAATAGAAAAATAAAATTAAAACTATATTAATTTATAAAGCTTAGTGTATTTTCGATTATTTTAATCATAAATATGGAACCTTTTATTTGAAGCAACAATATTCATCAATTTAACCATTTTTAAAAATTGATTTCTGGTGAGTAAAGAGTAAATAATTAGTGGAGCAAACTTACTTCCTCAAATAATGATCAATTTGAAAATATCATAATCTGAAATCGTGTATTTCAACCACGCTTGTAAAAATAAGAATTGTGCCACACTCTGTGTTGATTATTAAAAAGGTCCGCGGGTAACATATAGGCCTAATCATGGATCGAACCGAAAGTTTACTTGCCTGCCTTATATCAGGAATTGGAACCAGAACCAAGAACAGAAATTAATATTTGAAAAAAAACACAGAGCCGGAACAGGAACCTTAAAAATAAATTGCCGAAGAACCAAAATTGGAATAGATGTATACAGGATCATTCAAAAGTAATGGTGCAAAAGTGAAAAGTTTTTATTCTTAAACGAACTGACATACAACAACCATTATGACATGAGAAGACAGAAGAACTCTTAATGGTTTCAAACGCGCTAATGGCGTCCGATGTGGGCGCCGTTGGTTACACGTCAGACGGTAGTCCAGTTCGGCCCAAAAGCGTCCTGGCATAACCTCGGACATCAATTCACCCGCAGCAGAGATGCGTTGTTTAAGGGTCGTTCAGTTGCTGTGGCAATGGGGGCACGTACACGGTGCCCTTGATTAATCCCCGCAAAAATAAAACCGGCTTGGTGGCCGCGTATAGGGATGTGAAAAAAAGTATCGATACTTTACTAATATCGATATTTTTCTTTCGATACTAGTATTTTTACTCGATAATTTTACTGATATCAGTACTCAAACTCCGGTATCGGATCGGTATCGAAATAAATAACTTTTTTGCTACCTTAACTCCGACTGGAACTAAATGTTTACAAGGATGGACTGTGGAGGAAGAACAAATTATATTATTTCTCAACTCTCACTCACTTTCTTCATGACAATCAAGAAGCAACTCTAGCATTCAATCTCTTTTAGCTCATCATAATTAAGAGCTGTTCTTTCATCTTTATTTATCAATACAGCCTGACGGGGTGAGTAGCGACCAGTCTACTCTACCCCTTCCTTTATCCCTTTATCAATGAGCACGGTCATCACAAACTAAAAAACAAAAGCTTTTGTAGAGCTCATTGAACTCACTCAACTTAAGGTTGCCTCAAGCAAACGAAGCGGAAAAGTTTATGTTTGTCAATAGTTAATAACCTATCTTGAAAGAGTATAATATAAACGACGATTGTAGTTAAAAAATGGCACTTCCCAGAGTGAATTATGTAAGTTTTTTCCAAAATGGTTTTCCCTATTCCTCCAAGCAAATTCAGGTACACTTCCTATAAAGGTAGCCCTACTCATCCCTAAAACTATTAGAATCATTAGTACATAAGCATATAAACCGAACGGTTAGTAAGGCGTGGTTTTAAGAAAATCCATATATTTAGGTTCATAAAGGTTCATATCATTTCTTAAATAGATTTTAAAAATTACATTC
Source organism: Timema bartmani (assembly GCA_902151455.1). Classification (NCBI taxonomy): domain Eukaryota; kingdom Metazoa; phylum Arthropoda; class Insecta; order Phasmatodea; family Timematidae; genus Timema; species Timema bartmani. The sequence continues at coordinate 88,289 of CABFWB010002207.1, forward strand.
TGTGACCTTATTTCTTTATCTAAACAGACCCGTGGTGTAGTGGTCATGCATCTGGCATCGAGCTTAGGGGTCCCGGGTTTGATTCTCGGCTAGTACCTTGAGTATTTTACCTGAAAGGTGAATTACCCCAACGTTCACCAGGGTTTGGTTAATTAGGTTTAAATGTTTGCACCAGTTTAACACCCTCATATTCACTATCATCATCACCCCCATCTCATCGGGACATGGAAAGAGCCTCTACGGAAAGAATGTACGATTAGTACACTCGAGTGTCCTCTGAGGGACATGGAAAGAGCCTCTACGGAAAGAATGTACGATTAGTACACTCGGGTGTCCTCTGGGAAACAGTACATTAGTACTGGTTAATCTTTCCACTACTGGGCTACGATTGATAGAGCCCAAAAACGCTGTGTGTGTGTGTGTATATATATATATATACATCTTTAACTTTATCCTATTTGGAAATACTCTATTTTTCCTTTTCTTTAGGATTTTTTTGGTCAAATTTGGATGTATTCTTTTTTTTCCATTTAGATAACTTTTAATTTGTTGATGATTATTTTTAATGTATTTTTATATTTACGAATTTTGTAATAGTAGTGTAGCTATTAAAAACATATTTAACGAACCGGAAACTAATTAAAAACAAAAATGAACATAAATTCTTAAATAATTCTAACAAGAGTCTTACAGTGTCACAAAACTATTATTTTTATGTAGAAGTAGTTTTTTTATTAACATATTTGTCATCATCTTCAACTTGGGCTATTTAGTTTGTTCATGAAAGTTTGTAGGAATTTTCCTGGATGGATGTAGATTTAAAAAGTTCATGGTAACATATGTATATCTTGATTGGGAAACAAATAAAGTACCCAAAGCAGCCAAATATTACAACTGACATGTTTATAATATTTTCCAATTACTAAGTTTGCTGAAAATGTAAATTTAAAAAGCAAGTAAAGGTTTTCAGGGTGCAAATAGTATAGTGAGTGTGTAAACTCGTCAGAGGAAGAGGGAATAGGTTATCGTCAGATAAACAAGAGGCCCCGCAGGGTGAACTGATCGTTTTCTTCCCTCTATTTTCTATTTCGTACATTGGTGCCTAAGTGTGATGGTGCTTTAAAGTGCTTGGATGCGTCAAGTTAAGATGCAACCCACTTCGCAAAATATCTTCGAAATATCCAATAAGGCAACGTTGTTAAATAAAGCGCGTCCTACGGTTCATAGTCAGTCACACTAACCGTGCAACCAACTCTACAGTTGCCAACAACACACCTCTCCGTAGTCGGGATACCTCCATGGATCCCCCTCCCCCATATATTTTTTTCAAACGGTCCAGTGTATGCCAGGGCTAGCAATTGAGTGGAAGCAGCAGATGAGAGAGGTTGAGAGGGGAGGGTGGCGGCGCCCCGGGCCCTGTGCCGACACCTCGCGCTGTGGCGCTGCCGGACAATTACAGGGCCCGCTGCGCCGTGATTTCAATTATCGGCCCACCATTAAGCCCGCCCAACCAAACAGCTCTCTCTCTCTCTCTCAACCCCCTCCTCACCCAACCCTTCCCGCCACCAAACCATGGAAACAAATGTCGCCTTCCCTTTCTCTCTCTTTCAATCTCTCGTTGTCTCTCGCGGGATCGTGGAGACTACCCACAAGCCACAGAGCACTATCCGTGTAAAAAAAAAGAGACAACAACATATTATCCTGTGACATGGTCTACTATTTATCTGTAAAGTAAGAAAAATAAAGTGTCAAATTAATTGAGATATAAACTTATTAGAATAACCTTCACCTTGGTCAAGATCATTTGAAGCCTGCTTTGGTGGCCGCATGGTCTAAGGCGTCACTCTTGCACTAGGCTAGACTGGCGATAACGGGGAGATTGGGGATCGAATTCTGGTCGAGTTTACTGAAGGTGTTTTTTTATTAATGGTTTTTCACTTTCACGCAAATGAGGGTACACTTACTATGAATATAGCTTTCCTAATCCCTAGCATATTAGTGTAATTAGTAGATAGGTGTATAGCTCAAACAGGTAGTAAAACTTGGTGGAAAATAAAAGGAAAAATATCGTGAAGGCATTGTGCTTCGGATGATGACAAAACAACCAACCTTCGAGAGGCTTTGGGGTTGAATTCTGGTTGTGTCTAAACGTACAGTCCAATTTTAATAGGAAGGGACTTTTATACAAAATAAACTTTTTTTTTTGCTGTCAAAATAATTGTTAACATCTTAATTTTATATTAATGTTATTTTACAGCCATTAATAATATCCATCGAAAGTGACATCTGTTGACTTGACAGCCAAGCTCGATCATCATCTTAAAATATATATTTGTATAACTTGATAGAAAATCTCCTGCTCCACCGAAATAATATTTCTTGTATAATCGTTTACCATTTCTAGATAACTTCGTGAAAACATCTCTGACAACATTATCTGTTAGAATCAACAGACACAGTAAAATACCTGAGGGTCTAGCATTTTCAAAACTTTGATATTTGAAATTTAAAAATTTTACGATTTTGAGGTGAAAGTCACAAATAAGTGTTTGCTCACTAGATCTAAATATAAATAAAGACCTGGAGAAACTCCATGTTGTGAGCCCGCAAGTGACTGACCGAGCGACCGCCGCCGTTAAGGATGATAGTATCAACATTTGCTAGATAAAGGGTGTAATGTGGTCAGCACAATGAGCCGTTAATCTCAGTTTTCTAGACCGGAAATGCTACTTATTTATTCAAGTAGCTCCTCATTTGTCCTCACAAGGCTGATTTTGACACCATCCAGACCCACGGCTTCACAGATACATTTTAGAAGTGCTGGGAGATTGAACCCAGGACCTCTGGATCTGTAACCAGGAGCTATGACCCCTATATCACAGAGGAAATATTTATTTTGGATTGGTCGTTCAAATTACGTTGAATCTACGTTTCAAACATTCCGAATCGGTTAAGTCAAAACATTACCATTTGTATGTGAAAATAACATTTGTGTCTGATACTTCGAGTTCATAAGGTAGTATCGAAGGTAACGCAAGTTAAGTGCACTATTTTTGCAGTTTATATGTATAATTTTTTTTTTGGTCAAAATAAATCAAAGAATTCTCAAGTAGAAATATTTAGTTTAATTTTCTTCACATGATGATATCAACATATCTTGAATATCTGTCAAGAGTATCCTGGAATTTAATAATAAAAATCTCTCTTCATTTAAAAAGTTTCTCATCTAATACCACTATGCTCTTCACAGATATTTGAGAACTGTTGATATCACACCCGCCTCGGTGGCGTAGTTGGCTAACGCGCCAGTAGTGTTGAGTCAGACCACCGAGGACGGGGAGATCGAGGTTCGAATCTCGGTCGGGTGAATTGGTGGTGGTTTTTCCTAAATGGTTTTCCACTCTTCCTCCACGCAAATGCGGGTTCATTTCCTTCCCATTTCCTAATCCATTAGTGTAATTAGTACTTAAGCGTATAACCCGAACGGGTAGTAAGACGCTGTGCTAAAATAATAAAAAAAAATTAATTGTTGATATCACCGCGTGAAGAAACTTAAGCTCTCCGTTTCTACTCGAGCAATATTTGATTTATTTTGGCCAAAAAAATGTTTTGCTATAAAAAGTGCAAAAAATACTGCCCTTTATTTGCGTTCCCTACACTCCTATCTTAATAACGCACGAGATCTTCAGATACTTGAGAGAGTTCTAGAAACACAAGCACGGAAGGCGACTCATATATTATATTCCTAAATAGGTCTTACAACCGAATTTCTCATTCATGAAAAATCCAGACATGCCTCAAACAATAAACAAGGAATAAGAAGCACTTCTTGAAAAGGATAGTCTTCGCTAAGGGGGGTCAGCTCTAAAACGTCGTAAAGATGGTCGTGTGGTTCGTTGACAGGGTGGTAAAGTTTAAGGCAGTCGTAAGTTGATGTCAGTGGACGTCCGAAGTGGCAGGAGCGTATACCGGGGCTATGGGGGCCAGTGTTGTGGAAACCGCGGGAGTTCTCGTTAACCGTATTTCATCTGTAGACATACAAACCCTATAACCGACTCTGGGGAGAGAGAAAGAAAATACAGCTTTAAACAAACATTAGTTTTTTTTAAAATATATTTTAAATGCTCTGACCTGTGTGGTACAGCCATTGACATATTTTTAGGGCAAATATGAATATTTTTTATGACCTCCAGCATCGTTGGTCACGTGGAATAAATGTAAGGCTCATCTAGTCTGATTTGGTGGTGACGAGGAGATTGGGTTTAGAATCCCGCCCAAGTTTACTGAAAGGTTTTTTTTCTAAAAAATTTCACAGCCTCGCTCCACGCAAATGAGGCTATATTTACTATAAATCTACTTTTACTTTCTCTCTATCTTACAGGTAGAGAAAGTATGGTGATCGTCAAAAAAATCGAACTCGAGATTTTGATGAATTTTGACGTTTCATGACTTCCTGAATCCGAAAAAGTGGTTTTTGAATTTCCGTCTGTCTGTCTGTCTGTCTGTCTGTCTGTACCTCCAACTAGAGCCTAAACTATTTTACCGATTGAGCTGAAACTTGATATCTAGGGTTTTCATAGGGTTGCCCCGAGGGGTTTTTGGAATTGGATATCTACCCCTAAAATTAAGGGTAGTTTACTGAAGGGAAAAAAGAGAAAAAGTCGATTTTCTCAAAATCGGCTCTAACGATTTTGATTAAATTTCATTTATGAACATTAATAAATATTCCAAACAAAATGGCTACTCTCAATATTTCGGCAAAATGGCTTTAAGGGCTCCGGTCTGATGCGTAAATTAACATTTTTTATAATAGCTCCGAAACTATTTGAGATATGAAATTACTTAGCATTACAAATATGTATATATATTTATAATACAAATATTTTATTCGAAACATATTTTTATAAAATCAATAATTTTCAATCTATACGCAATTATATATATATTTTTAGCTTTTTGGACATTAAAGCTTAAGTATTGCGATCGTAAAAAAAACTAACCTGAAATGTTGATGGATTTCGACGTCTCATGACCCCCCGAACCCTAAAAAATAGTCTTTGCAATGCCGTCTGTCTGTGTGTCTATTAAAACTTAAAATTAAGGGTAGTTTACTGAAGGGCAAAAAGAGAAAAAGTCGATTTTCTCAAAATCGGCTCTAACGATTTTGATTAAATTTCATTTATGAACATTAATAAATATTCCAAACAAAATGGCTACTCTCAATATTTCGGCAAAATGGCTTTAAGGGCTCCGGTCTGATGCGTAAATTAACATTTTTTATAATAGCTCCGAAACTATTTGAGATATGAAATTACTTAGCATTACAAATATGTATATATATTTATAATACAAATATTTTATTCGAAACATATTTTTATAAAATCAATAATTTTCAATCTATACGCAATTATATATATATTTTTAACTTTTTGGACATTAAAGCTTAAGTATTGCGATCGTAAAAAAAACTAACCTGAAATGTTGATGGATGTCGACGTCTCATGACCCCCCGAACCCTAAAAAATAGTCTTTGCAATGCCGTCTGTCTGTGTGTCTATTAAAACTTAAAATTAAGGGTAGTTTACTGAAGGGCAAAAAGAGAAAAAGTCGATTTTCTCAAAATCGGCTCTAACGATTTTGATTAAATTTCATTTATAAACATTAATAAATATTCCAAACAAAATGGCTACCCTCAATATTTCGGCAAAATGGCTTTAAGGGCTCCGGTCTGATGCGTCAATTAACATTTTTTATAATAGCTCCGAAACTATTTGAGATATGAAATTACTTAGCATTACAAATATGTATATATATTTATAATACAGATATTTTATCCGAAACATATTTTTATAAAATCAATAACTTTCAATCTATACGCAATTATATGAATTTTTTTAACTTTTTGGACATTAAAGTTTAAGTATTGCGACCGTAAAAAAAAACTAACCTGAAATGTTGATGGATGTCGACGTCTCATGACCCCCCGAACCCTAAAAAATAGTCTTTGCAATGCCGTCTGTCTGTGTGTCTATAAAAACTTAAAATTAAGGGTAGTTTACTGAAGGGCGAAAAGAGAAAAATTTGGTTTTCTCAAAATCTGCTCAAACGATTTTGATTAAAATTCGTATCTAGGCGTTGATTAAGATTATAAATAAACTGGCTATTTTCATTTTCCTATGAAAATGATTTTTAGGGTACTTTACAGAAGCGTTAATTTCCGTATCTCCACAACTATTTGAGAAACTAAACAACTTATCATTGCAAAATTGTAGGACTATTAGAAATAAAAAACTTTTATTTGACATATATTTTTATAAAAGCAACAGTTTCTGAGATATTTGCAAATATATTAATACAATTTTGTGAGCTTTAGTTGTAAACATATACTACTTAAGTCTTAACGCAATAATTCTCCAATGCCATAGAGTAATTAAATATAAGTATCTAAAAAAGTATGTTATTTTTCCTTAAATCTCTTAGGAGAAATGTTTGCATAGCAATGATCTATCTCCATTTTAGACTCAATAGTCAATATTTACATTTTTTATTGGTCAAAATGTATAAATGAATAATTAAATATCAATGCGATGACTTGAAGATCTGCAACACCTTATAAAATGTTAAAATTTTAACCAGAAATCGAAATTTTAATACGAAGTGTTGACCCTTGTGGAAGACATTAAACTGTTTGAAATGCTCTTAGGTGGACAAAGATGCGCCTCTTTTCTCATTGATTATATATCATTGTATATTATTTTATGCGTGTTCTTATGTGGAGTGGTGATGATACAATGTACATTATTCCGTTCAGAAATCTTACGAGTTTATAGAAAGAGAGAGAAAGTCTGTGCGGTGCGCCGTACCATTTATTTTAATACGTCGGGGTTTGAATCCATAGGTGTATTGAGGGTGTTTATTTTATATTTGTATTATAGTAATAACATAGTGTCTGTACTGAGGTGTAGTGGATACAGACAAGTATAGTCTACCCATAATAGGTTTTTACCTGGGTGACAGTTCAAAAATCATATATTTAGGTCTTGGGCTGTCAACACTTGTAAAATATCACTCTTTTGCTATATATGTTAAGTTTTTAATTACATGTTATATTTTACATTTAAAATAACATAAACTTAAGTTTTCTCACACTATTTCATTACTTTTAATAGTTTCTTTTTATCCAATCCTAAACAATATTCTAAACATAATTAGAAGTACTTATTCTTGGTTTTAGAATATAAACAATAATGTGTAATTTAGTGCATACATTAATACCTTTTGATACAGGCATCGTGTTTACTTGGAAGAGAGAAAATACTTGTAATTTTTTGAAAATAATAAATTATTTAATGATTATTTTATAGTATTTTGAAATATTTAACTGAATAAAATATTTTTTTCCCACTGTTTGGGTGCATCATTGTAAGGAACTTGTTTCCGTAATGTTCAATCACATGGTTTAATTTCATCGGTCACCATTTTGAAGCTATGTTCCTTAGACCTATATTGAGAGTGCTCTGAATAATAATTCTTTATGTGGAATAAACCGATAAATAAGCTTTGTGCCCGACCTCAAATAAATATATAAATACTATTGGCCTAAATTATTATAGATGGCTATCACATTCATACATTACCATGTTTTAATTTCAACTGTCCAAATTGACAGATATCAGCTGTTGGCGTAGGGATACATTAGGGACTATTTATAGTAGCTTTTTGAGCCGTCATCCAAGTAAACTAAGGTCGTGAATGTACTATAGACACGACAAATAGCAGTTCAGTACTGTACAGCTAGACTAGCTACCGGGTCAGGGTAGGAATGTTGTCCTCACACGCTACCCACTCTCCCCCTCTTGGGGGCACCCGGGAGACATGTCACAGGTGTGGCATAAGATGCTGCCCTGTCTGGACCACATACCAGTGTTTGCAAGAAAGGGGGGAGGGAGGTAGGTGGAGAGAAGAAGCAGAACTTTCCTGGGCAGTGATCAAACCTACCTACCTCTTTTCACTCCTCCATTCATAGCTCAACGCCTTGCGCTCTCTACTCTCGGTACATTCGATTCAACTCCCTCTATCTATCTTTCTGGGTGTCAGTAACAGAATTAAGCTTAATTCACACGATCGCCGAAAACATATTTTTTATATTATTTAGCACCACGTCTTACTACCCATTCGGGTTATACGCTTAAGTACGAATTAAGCTAATGGATTAGGAATTGGGAGGGTTGAATTTAGAGGAAGTGAACCCGCATTTGCGTGGAGGGAGAGTGGAAAACCATTTAGGAAAAACCACCCCCAGTTCACCCGACCGAGATTCGACCCTTGATCTCCCCGTCCTCGGTGGTCGAGCTCAATACGACTAGCGCGTTAGCCAACTACGCCACCGAGGCGGGTACTCGCCGAAAATAGAAAGCAGAATCTTTCTCAGTGGCACAGTAATTCACACGCTGTATGTTGACCCATGATGCATTGCAACGCTAACATTAAAAAGCTGATTATCAACATATTTTATTTTCTAGTAGATATACTTTTTTTTAAAGCATTCTACCGATGGATGTTTTCATATTATAATGTTATTTTGTGGCACAAAAACCAATACATCGATACACATGCTTTACGTTAACGATTTATTTCAAATATCCTCACAACGGCCAACGAAGCTGTCTGCTAGTTTCTGACTGTAGAGCGTGTGCGCACTGATTTGAGATGGCTGGCTCTGAGATTCGATTGGTTCTACTGTGCCGAACATCTCAGACAGAGCGGTCAAAGAAGAGATTAGTTGAACTTGAGCAGAACAGCTGGCGCCGATTAGGAGGGAATCTTGTGATTGTGATTGTGTCACGTGAACACCTTTCTGTTCTGCGCTAGTTTATCGGCGAACGTGTGAATCCAACATTAGTTGTGCGGTGGCGTGCTTGACTTTGGCCCGAGTAGGGAGGGATTCGTTTTCCCGACCGAGTTATTTGACGGCATCGATTGTACAGAACCGTTTTCATTTTCTTTGGCGGAACCTCATTAGACTGCTATAAAAGCTGTACTCAAAAATTTTAATATAGTAATACGTCAAGTAATGCAATTTTCAACTGTCAATTTTGATAGATATTACTGTTTATTTAGCACCGCGTCCTACTAAACGTTTGGGTTATTCGCTTAAGTACTAATTAGGCCTACGCTAATGGACTAGAAATTGGGTAGGTTGAATTTAGAGGAAGTGAACCCGCATTTGCATGTAGAGAGAGAGAGAGTGAAAAACAATTTAGGAAAAAACCATCCCCAGTTCATCCGACAGAAATCCGAACCTCGATCTCTCCGTCCTCGGCAGTCAATATAATATGGTAAAACAATATAGTAAAAGAATATAGCACAGTAATATGTTATAAATTTTGGTAACAAATAAGTCTGTATTTTTTAAAATTCTCGATCTACAAAAATCATTTTCTCCCTCTTAGAGGATCGAGGCTAACTGTAACCGCTAGAAAGCGTAAGGAAGTATTTTTTAACTTCTAAGTCAGATGTTGCTTAGATAATTTTGAAATTTATGTATTGAAAATATGGGTGACATATTTGCTCAAATTGAAATGAATAAAGTTATATTTAAATTGGAAATCAATTACTAAATATAGCCTATATGTGATGAGCGATTTGAGTTTGACTGCTGATTGCAAAATCCATTTGAAAAGCGATTACAGCAGTATCATATAAAATTTAAATTAAAAAAAACCGTTTGAAATCCAATTAAAAAAGGATTGTAGACATAGCTTACGTCAGTTTCTAAAAACATCGTTTATATTTATTTATATATATGTATATAAAGTGTATGGAATTCGGTAGTAAATTTTAAATTGGATCACATTTGATGGATTAGTATTAATTACTATGAGAAAAAAAATTGATTTTGCAAAACAAAATAATACAAACTCTGGGAATTATATATACAAAATTTGCTAGTACCCAAAAACAATGGCCAGCCCAAAGAAATTATAATAGCTCTATATTCAAATTTGATGCCTTATTATTTTGTATTATTATTAAATTAAATTACATTTAAGGAACGCCCTTATCAATAAGTACTAGACTTTTTATTTTTACTGTAAGCTCTTTGCTAAATTATTATTAGTATATTATTATGAATAATTTCTATTCTTAATGTTCCCTCATTATTATTTACTCTATAAATTTGATTCATTGTGATCTCTTGTACTCTAGGATGATATATGTATGATTTTGTAAGTCATGTGTTCTTTTGTATCTATATATCAGTGCTAGCCTATTAGAGATCTCGAACATTGTTTTGTACACTAAGATAATGTATAGTCCAATTTTCATAGAAAGAACATTTTAAAAACCCACAAATAATTTGTGTTCAATATTTATAACGTTTTACTATAGTATTAGTGCGATTTTATAGGTTTGATAATATTAATCATTAGTGATATTGTGAATCACATTATCTGACGTATAAATACACACGTTAGAGTATAGGGTGCGGCAGAAATATAAGACGGTTTTGCAAGTGTAATAACTTTTGTATTTTCGAACAAAGAATTGTTTACATTTTTCATTAAATTCAGCATATTTTGCCATTGTTATTTACACCAAGAAACCATTTTTAGAACACAAGTTAGGTATGGAAAATAACGTCTTGCAAATGTCCTCCATTTTCATTCACACATTGCTGAAGTCTTGCTCTGAAGTTAGTCATGACATCACAAAGCATGTTTATCGGTATTGCCCTAGTTTCAAGTTCGATAGCAACCTTGAGTTCTTCCAAAGTGCGTGGTTTATCGGGATGTATGTGGGG
>CABFWB010002207.1:104031-118444 GCA_902151455.1 Timema bartmani
CTTTATACACATTTACACTAGGATGTCCTTTATACACATTTACACTAGGATGTCCTTTATACACATTTACACTAGGATGTCCTTTATACACATTTACACTAGGATGTCCTTTATACACATTTACACTAGGATGTCTTTATACACATTTACACTAGGATGTCTTTATACACATTTACACTAGGATGTCTTTATATACATTTACACTAGGAGGTCTTTATACACATTTACACTAAGATTCCTCATACACACTTACGCTAGGATATACTTATACTTATACACACTCACACTAGGATATACTTATACACATTTACACTAGTATGTCCTTTATACACATTTACACTAGGATGTCTTTATACACATTACACTAAGATTCCTCATACACATTTACACTAGGGTGTCCTTTATCAAACTTAAAACGAAGTAATGTGAACAATAAATATCCCCCCTTCCTGCGGGATACCTTTCTATCTCTACCTACAAAACTTGAACACGTCAAAACTAGGCTGAGTGATCGACATTTGAATGGGAGCAGTAGACAAACTTCTGTCCACGGTTCGACGCGGATCTTGAAAAAAAAAAAAGTAGGGGAAGGGAATTCGGAGAGCTGAGAATGGGGATGACGTTTAGTACATTAGCAGACATCAACAACGTTAAAAGTGACAGTATTCACGGATATTTCGGGTAGGAGGGTGAGTTTTTTTTGTGTGTGGTGGATCCCGACTTGTAATTGTTGACGCTAAAATGAGATGGGTGCTGTTTGGGATCGTGTCTATAGGCCTAGAGGATGAGCCAAAAACGAATGGGTGATATTGGTGAATACTATAAGGTGATCCCAAATTTAATACAGTGCAGTATCCCCGCTTCGATGGTCGCATAGTCTAAGGCACTACTCTCGCAATAGACTAGACTGCTAATGATGGGAATATCAAGGTTCGAATCTCGGCGGGGTATTCTGAGGTTGGTTTTCCACTTTTCCTCCACGCTAAATGCGGGTACACTACCTATGAATATTACCTCTCTAATTCCTAAAACTACTAGGGTAGTTAGTACATAAGCGTGTAACCTGAATGGGTATTCAGACGAGGTGATAATTAATAAATATATATATATATCAGTGATTCCCAAACATTTGAGAGAAATTACCCAAATTTTAGAACGACAGACTTTCGGAGCCCACATAGCTTTAATGTATATATTTTAATTTAATAATTTTTAACTTTATTGAATAAAGATCCAAGTATTATAACCATGAAACTTCACTAATATATATTATGAAGAATATTAACGTTTTATGGGATCCAAATGAAAAAATAAAAGTGAATTTTACATTTCTGTCTTTCTGTACCTGGGCCTGGACCCAAAATGCTTTCCTGATTTTTTTTTCAAACTTTATATTTAGATATTATGTTGGAATATTTCAGTAAATGATTTATTTTGACCCTATATCTTAGATTAAAGGTAAGCTAGTTTACTGATGAGTGAATTTTGAGAATTTGAAATTTTTCAAAATTTGTTCAAACAATTTTGTTTAAAATATACCTTGAAATAACAAATAAAAATGTATACTTAGTATACATGTTTTTAGCGAAAAAATTCACTAAAGGCTAGTTTACTGAAGACTGATTTTTAATATTTAATATATTTTAAAAATGACTCAAACGATTATGTTAAAAACAGGTGGGCTATATGGTAAGATTTTACAGATAATCTAAAATTATATATTTGATTTTACAAAAAAAAAAAAACTAATAGTAATTTAATGGTGACAAGTTCGAAAATTTTGAATTTTTTTAAAAATAGCTCTACGGTTTCGTTCAAAATTGATATCTACGCACTACTTTACTTGATAAATAATAATGTATGTTTATTTTAAAAAATAAATCATTCAAGGGTAATTTGATTTGATCAATTTTGGAAAATTTAATTTTTTTTAAAATAATCTCTAAGATTTAGTTAAACATAAGTAGGCCCCAATTGGAATTTTTTAGTCAATAAACGATAAGTTTAATATATTTTACATTTTTACAAATACGCTGATTAAACTGAGCGTAGTTTACAAAAACTTTTTTTATCACCGCCTCTTACTACTTGTTCAGGATATACGCATATATTTTAATTACTCTAATGGTGTAGGGGTGAGGAAGGAAGGATTTTAGAGGTAATCTACTCACATTTTCGTGGAAGGAGAGTGGGAAACCATTTAAGAAAGCCACCCGTGGTAGACTCGACTGTGATTCTAACCCCGGTCTACTCATCATCACCAAGGCGGTCTACTAACACGATAGTGAAGCCTTAGAAGCGGTTACAAATAACTTAATTTTTAAAAGTTTTAATACAGCCACGTTTCTTCATACATGAGATATGTTGACTTTATAAAACACACCACCCAAGCTATCGACCATCCTGTAGAAACCCCCAGTATCATCAGAGGAACATCTCGCCATTGTTTAACCGACTGACATGAGGTTACCTCCACCAGTAGGGGAGTAAATCCCCCTACCCTACAAGAACAACGCCAACCCAACAGCCGACAATCCACAGAGACACCTTGTCCACGGAAGATGAGTGATGGGATATTGTTAATGGGACCTCCCAAGGTAGATCTCCGATGGCCATTGTCAAATCGTCACCGTCCTGAATGGTGTCATGATACACATGAATAACGTAAACAGTATTCTTGTGGCTTCAAGGCTTTGAATTCGCTTTTGAGGTTTCGCTTCTAGAAACTTTTAAGGTTCGGATCCATTAGACGTATAAAAGGGCATTATATACTTTTTTTTTGTTGCATCGAGATTGTGGTATAACACATTACAAGGTTGGATGTTATAACAGTGACACCCCATCACGTTGCGTGTCGCTGATTTTGTGTTTGGTGTTATTTCTGTGCAGCTGACTACCTCAAGTTCATGAAATGGAAACATAATAATAATATTTAGCAGCGCGTCTTACTACCCATTCGGGTTATACGCTTAAGTACTAATTACGCTAATGGATTAGGAATTGGGGGGTTGAATTTAGAGGAAGTGAACCTGCATTTACGTGGAGGGATAGTGGAAAACCATTTAGGAAAAACCACCCCCAGTTCACCCGACCGAGATTCGAACCTCGATCTCCCCCTCCTCGGCGGTCGAGCTCAACACGACTAGCGCGTTAGCCAACTACGCCATCGAGGCGGGTAAAATGGAAACAGATGCACTTTATGGTTTATTAAATTTTATATTCATTTATTAATAGTCCGACACCTTATCTTGTTCATTAGCCTGTCTGCCTACTGAGATAAGGGTCCCGGAATAGCACAAAAAATTATCATTGGTAAAATTAGGGTTTCACGATTCTTGGCGATGATTAAACGGCCATGGGACTGGATCTTATGTTTGTTCTAGATTTAAGTTAATTTATAAGCCGTGTGATTATATAGTCAGTCGATAAGAAAATGCAGGCTAATTACCTCAAATAAAAAAAATTGCCTCTCCTAATATATATTTTATTGTGTTTCTTTGCCCCTTTTTATGTAGAGTTAAAAGTGGCATTCAGTACAATGCAATTCACGAAAGAAAAGCAATTAGAATTTTAATTGGTCTGGCCGTTTTTCGTAAATTGGTTGTCATTATAAAATACCCCATCACGCGTTAAAATTTAATCAATATTAAGGAAATGATTTTTTTATATTATTATATGTCATCATTTTCAACTGTTCGCCACGTTTAGCTAAAAAAATATTTTCTTTGTGTGTGAATATATATATATATATATATGTGTATATATATATATATATGTATAAAGAGAGAGAAAGAGCAATTTTAGATAAATCCAGACTATGAATAGTGTAATTTTATAATATAAAAACTCATTTCCTGATTCATAATTAAATAGCCTATGACTGAAAATATGATCATGTAGGTTTTTTATATACCAAATCAACTTGAATTTACGGGTACCTAAATTCCCAATATCTATAAATTAAAAGCTAATAAAATAGACTTATAAATAAACCAACTGTATGTAAAAACATCCCTTTGGATCTCTGGTGAGAACAATATCTTTAATGCTTCGATATTCAACTTAAGTAAAACTTTGTTTCAAATTTCATCTAGATATTTCCAGTGCTAAAAGGTACAAATGCTCCATCACTCCCTATAGTTATTATTATTAGCAATAAAACAAATGTGTTCAGTTCCTGTAAAATAAATAATTATTATAAACATCCTTTGCATATTAATTTTGATACCTAATATTCATTATGTTAAAAAGTATTTTACCTGTGTCTAATGAGCCAAAGTGTGACCACGAAATAGGTATAGTTCAATTTTCATAGGAAGGGCCTTATCTGAAATCTAGTAAAGCTACTAGTTCTATTTTCAGGTAATCGCTTCAGTGGTCAGTGGTCGAATGGGCTAGGGCTTCACTCTATTAAGACTGACCTGCTGATATCATGGAGATCTAGGGTTCAATCCCAGCTGAATCTACTGAGGATGTTTTTCCCTGAATGGTTTCCAACTCTCCTTCCATGAAAATGCAAGTAAATTGCCTCTAAAATGCTTCCTTCCTCATCCCTACCACATTAAAGTAACTATCATGTATGTGTGTAACCTGAACAGGTAGTAAGACACTGTGGTTAAAAAGATAATAATAAGAATACTTTCACATATCCATACGTCAAGCAATGTTATCAGCAGCTGTCACTTTTGATATATATTATCAATAGATATAAAATAACACTAATAATATAATAAACTGTTATTAATGTTGACCGAAAAAATGTATACAGATTATATTTTTACATCCATTACTCTCTCCAGCCTATGGGCTAGGTCAATTTTTATTCAAGCCATTTATTTTCCACCACTGGCTGGCTGAGTCTGTCTTAGCTTCGTGTGCCTAATAATCTAACCTAAGACTAGGACAGGCACAACATCCAGTCCCCAGCCGTTAATTCATCACTGTGAAAGGGTAAAGCACACATTTCACCAATGATAAATTTTTCGGCCATACCGGGAATCGAATCCGGGATCCTTAGCTCAGTAGGCAGACACGCTACCGACTGAGCTAAGGTGTCCAATCATATGAGCTATATTTTTTTTCCTAAAAGTTTCATTCATATGAACATTAAACTAACTTTTATTTCAAATCTTGTCATAAGCTAAAAGATTCACAAGAGAGGTAGACCTAGTGAGTAAACCCCCAATTAACCCCCCCTACCCTCCCACTCTCTCTCACAAGAGAGCTGCTACCACCACTGACATCCGTTGAGGGTCGCCTCACGCCATCTACTACTAGTCCACGTACTGGCCACCAGGGGTGCCATGGTGACTTAAGACTCTTCAACTCAGCTCCCAATTAAAGTCTGGCAGGAACGCCTTTGGTGGGGGGTGTAAGAAGGGGGTATGGGAGGAGAAAAACTTCATGTGGGGCATATATCTATAGTTGAAATTTCAAAAGAAAGTATTTTGATTAATCAGAAAATATTTTGATTCAGTGATTCTAAACTAATAGTAATCAATTTAATTTTACTATAAATATAATTACGTTTAATGATATAAGAAACACCAAATATTTACATACAGGTTGTTGAATTGATGAGGGCAGACTATAGGAAACGCACCCACATCAACGTGTTGATAGAGGATTATGAACACTACATTAAAAGTTAAAATTGAGAATCCATACTTGGTGCCTTTCCCCACAGCCTCTTTGATGGTCAAACGGTTTAAAGCTTGACTCACACGTTTGCCGAGAATAGAGAATAGATACTGCTTTAGTGGCGCAGCGATTCACACGCTGTGTGTTAGCCCAGGATGCATTGCAACGTGAACTTAAAACAGCTGATTATTATCACATTTTATTTTCTAATAGATATAATATATATAATTATCACGATAGGATCGAAGTATGGTTATGTAAGAAAAAGACCGAAAGGTAGGCCAAGAACGAGATGTGAGGAGTAGATAACAGAAAGTGTGCAAGTGAGAGGAGAAG
This sequence comes from Timema bartmani, assembly GCA_902151455.1. NCBI lineage: Eukaryota > Metazoa > Arthropoda > Insecta > Phasmatodea > Timematidae > Timema > Timema bartmani. The sequence continues at coordinate 110,008 of CABFWB010002207.1, forward strand.
AATGGGAACAAATAAAGGAGAATTAATGGTGCAAGGGTAGATGACGATGTTGGCATTCTAATAAAGTGACCCGGTCATAGGCTGGAAGGAGTTGACAAAGATCTGATCACGATGGATGTTTTTCAAATTATAGCGCTGTATCTTGGCACAGTCCAATACATCGATACACATGCTTTCAATTAACGGGTTATTTCCAATATCCTCGGTGACCTGGTGGTCTAAGGGTAAGGTGTCAGACTTCTGTGCTGGGGGTCCGAGGTTCAATCCTCGGTCCCGGCACAGATTCATCTGATTGCCAAACCCTTCCTCCACCTCTGACAAGACGTGTATTAATCACAACTTGTGAATGTGAGGAATCCCAGGCCTCCATCGTGGTTCGGATTCCACGTTAAACTGTAGGTCCTCCATTTAATATCACAATCACCCTACCATTACACATTAGCGTAAGTGCGTACAACCCGAATGGGTAGTAAGACGCGGTGCTAATGATAATCCAATATCCTCACAAAAGCCAACGAAGCTGTCTACTTGCTACTATCTCTACAGCCCATGCGCACTGATTTGAGAGGGTTGGTATTGAGATTTGGTGGGGTGTCCCATGCCGAAGATCTCGGCTAGAGCGGACGAAGTAGAGATGAGTAAAACTTAGCAGAACAGCTCGCGCGCCGATGAGGCGGAAACCTTGTGATTGGTTTATATCTGGTCACTTGACCCGGTTTATGTTCTACGCGTGTTTTTCGGCCAAACACAGTAAGTCGACACTCCCGCAAGACTGGCAATGATGGAAGGATTGGGGTTAAAACCCCGATCGGGTGTTCTGAGAGTGGTTTTTTTTCCCTTAATATATTTACATTCTCCCTTCACAAAAAAAAGCGGGTACATTTCCTATAAATTCAACTTTCCTCATTCTTAACAGTTTAATTAGTAGAAAAATGTGTAAAAAAAAGTGACATTAGCTCATTTTTAATTACATTTTGATCATATTTACAGAGCTATGAAACTAGGCTTGATGAAAAAGGGTTCCTTCTCTAACAAACACAATAATTCTTTGATAGACTCACAACAGAAAAATGTAAAATATTTTAGAGAACTAGCAGCGAGCCTTTCTCTTTAACATGAGATAAAAAGTTTCGTAGTTTTCTTTCCCCTCTTTCTTATTGACCAGTCAAAGGGTGGTTGTAGGTGAAGAGTGAGAGGATTATAAGCTTTGACAGAATATAGAAATAGTTCCGGAAAACGAGAAAGACCATTGTATTTTAAGCCGTGTGGCCTGACAAAGATTGATACTTTCTCACTGATCGAGGCGACCGCCTTATTATGACGTTCCTTTGCCGTATCAAATAGGAAAAGATTCCACCATTCTGCAACATTCTTTTAAAAATCAAACTATAGCTCATCGGTATTTTTTTTTTCTTGACAAATCTGAGGGCTTAAGCATGCTAGTGTCAGTTTGCGCACAGACGGCTTACAACTCTGCTTACAATTAGGTTAAGCTGGGTGTGTGTGTGTGATTGAGGAAAGGGGCTAGGAGAAAAAGGGTGGGGGATTATAGGGAGGATTCACGTAGGTTTTTAAAAAGGAATGGTCTCTCCTTGCAACCAACTCAATCGTACGTCAATCAACCATAGTACGTCGTACTATTGCTGATGAGCTGACAAGTGGTCTGACATTTTGATCGTGATGTAGGGATCACCGACGATGTCTTGCACGCAGACGTCGCTCCTGTATTTCAGCAGCGCTGTTGTCCGACAGCTAAGTTCTGGTACTAGCGCGTCTGACTACTGAGCTAAAGATACCAGGTTATATCCTCAATAAGGCAGTAAAATTAATCATTGAGGAAACTGGAGCTTTCCCAAACGCAATGATGAATCGTCGGCCGTAGAACTGCGGTTTGTGTTTGCTCTAGAGCTAAGATTCTCAAACTTTTTTCGAATGGTGATCCATCTTTAAGAACAACGAACTTTCATGACACATCTTGCTTTAATATACATGAAGGCATCTATTTTTCATTTTTGTTTTGTTTTTTTCCATTAACTTTTTATTTTAATAATTTTCTATTTCCAAATAGTTACAAATCGTTCACATGCTAAACACTTTTTGTGACCCACCTAAAATCGGAATATGACTCACAATTTGGGAACCACATCTTTAGAGTTAAGTTATATTACGATTTTGGTTGTAAGAAACCTTTAGAATTTTTTTTCCCCTGCAAACAATTATAACGTTTTAATTTTTTAAATTTTTTTTAGCACCGCGTCTTACTACCCGTTCGGGTTATACGCTTAAGTACTAATTACACTAATGGATTAGGAAATAGGGAAGGTTGAATTTAGGGGAAGTGAACCCGCATTTGCGTGGAGGGTGAGTGGAAAACCATTTAGGAAAAGCCACCCTCAGTTCACCCGACCGAGATTCGAACCTCGATCTCCCCGTCCTCGGTGATCTGGCTCAACACGACTGGCGCGTTAGCCAACTACGCCACCGAGGCGGGTAACGTTTTAATATATTTATAGTTTTATTTTATAGTGTTTTTTAAGTCTTACTACTCGTTCAGTTTATACAATTATGTACTACTAATTATAATACTATGCCAGGGATGAGGAAGATTGAATTTAGGGGAAGTTTGCTCGTATTTGCGTTGGGAAAACCATTTAGGAAAAAAACCTTCAGTACATCCGACTAGGATTCGAAAACGAACCTCCCCATTATAGACAGTTAAGACTATTACAAAATTGATGCCTTAGACCAGTAGAGGCCAGGTTTTTTGATGAATTAATCAGAAAAAAAAACACATGTTCATACCTCTAAACAAGCGTTTAGTTTTGGTGACCGGACTTAAATCTGTTTCACTTTGAACGAAAGAAAAGCAGTAAAAGGGCCATTTGGCTACAGCTATCTGGATGCATTGAATAAACCAAATTGTATGATTAGCCTTAATCAAGGGCTAGGTCCACTCCTCAGTACTAAAACAGCCTATATGCTTATTCATTTTGTTCTCCTTTATTTCCATGAACTTAAGAATTATTGGGGAGTTCCAAAAATTAGTTTACCTCACAGCTAATAAACCTATTTTGCTTTTACTACTGTTGATGTCGTTTTGATCAAGCTACTGTTCTTACTACCAATCTGGACTTTCCGCTTATTTACACAAATAAGGTAAGGCTGAGAAAAGTAAAATCTAGAGGAAATGTACCCAAATTTGCGTTGAGGGATAGTGATAATTCGTTTAGGTAAAAAGAAACCACTCATGCCAGGATTCAAAGCCTGACCTCTCCATCACTGGCTAAACCAGTTGAGATAGTACTGGCTTCTTTGACCGCTTGCCCTTAATTTTAGACTTTTTTTTTCAAATTTTTTTTTGCATCGCGTCTTACTAACTGCGTGAGTAAACTTATATGTATTAATTATGCTAATGAGTTAGGCCTAAAAAAGGTTGAATTTAGGGTAAGTATACCCGGATTTATGTGGAGGTAGGGTGGAAAACCATTTAATAAAATCACACTCAGTACCCCTGACCGGGATTCGAGCATCTATCTCCCTGTCATCAGCAGTCTAGTCTATTGCGAGAGTGACGCCTTATAACATTAGACCACCGAAGCGGGTCAGGACAGCAAATCATATTGAATATTTTATAAGAGTGAAGAAATTGTTCTTTTTTTTTTAACGGTATCCATCCTAAAGATGACATTTTGTAATGCCTTTGGTTTGACACTTTCGATTTCGTAGGTTTCTTTTATTGAATACGACAAGCTACAAAACACACTTAATCTTATTGTTATTTGAATAATTCAAGTAATCACAGAATAACTTCATTTAATGATAGATTTTTCCCATAGATTTTCCCCATTTAGCTGTAAAACACTAGCAAACAGATTTACAACTTAACAAACTTAACATTCGTGCTCAATGGATTCAAGTTGTTTAAGAAAACATCGTCACTATTTTCGGGTATATAGCTTGTATCCACCCATGAGGAGGGTTGTTGATCGAATATGTAAACAATTGGCAATCCCATAACCATTAGAGGTGCCTAACGTTCCTCAATGGGTCTACTTTTACAGGCGGAAGAAACCATTCTCCGAGCGAACCACGTGCTTTTGCGGAAGATTGGGGGTGGGAGGTGGGGAAACTGAGCTTTGCAACGATGTCACAAAACGCTGACATCAAGTCAGCACACATTTAAAAGTATTTAAGAAAAAATCTCCTTTAAATGTGAAAAAACAATTATTGGGTATATATATATATATATTTTTTTTTTTTTATTGNGAAATAAAACTCGTGAACTAAATGTTGGCTATATTCTATTCTTACCCGTCATTCCTGGATGTAAGAAGAGGGTAGTTTAGGGGTTGCTTCCAATAACATCTCTCCACCCCACCCCCACCCCTTTTTGTGTGTGTAGAGTGAGATGTAATTGTTGTGTCCTCAGAGGTTACATCATCTTCAGGGGGTTGAGTTAGTAGGGGTCGCGTTGAACCATAACTAGCTGGGGTTGAAATAAATGTTTATATCAGATGTTGCTTAACATGTGTGGGAGCGATACATACATATTCCGCTCCCCCTATCACCCTCTTTACGACATAAAAGTGATCACTTGCTGCCATATCACCCTTCCCTACACCCAAGGGAGGGAAAAAAAAAAGATGACTTCTTATATGATAAACTGGTTCGATTCTAGTGAAAGTATAAAGAAAAACTTTCAATATTTTTATAGGCTTGTCTCAATTAGCCAGAAAATACATTTCTCGGCGTTCTAGGCTGCTTGTATTTCGTTAGGTATTTCCATGTTGCCTTAGTTTTATTACAATTTTATGTACTAAGATAACTTAGCCATTTCTTTAGCTTTAGAAAGTACACATTCAATACCTTAAACTAAATAAAATTTAAAATATTTATTGTATATAAACTTACTACTATTTTGGATAAAACTCCTTCATGGATAAAGAAAAAGGTTTTAAATATTGAATGGTCTATTGATATTCTGAATTCTTATTGTACCCTCATTGGTGGTCTCGCAGATTACGTTATTAGATTCACAATTAAGTTAGTTAAAGATTGATGGGGAAGTTGTGACTCAGTTTCAGCCTAGTGACTGTAGTATTCTTACTTTTCCTCGACACCTCGGAGGTAAAGTATTGTTATCGTCAAAAATATCGAACTCGATATTTGGATAAATGTCAACGTTTCATGACCCCCTGGGAAAAAAAATGTTGTTTTTACAATGCCACCTGTCTGTCCATCTGTTTACACCTCCAGCTAGAGCCGAAACTATTTGGCCAATTTGGCTAAAACTTAGTATCTGTTTTTTTCATAATGTTTCCCAAAGGTTTTTTGGAATTAGACATCCAACCTGATTCACATATATGGCGTATTCAACACACTAACTCCTTATTATATTTAGGTATCCCTAATCTCTAATTAAATATATGAGAAACAGTTATTTACACTTTGTTTAGTTTAAAAATTAATTCAAACTTATTAGTGTAACCTTTTTATAAATACACACTGGCTGTAGTCATAAGAAAAAAATAAGAACAACTTAATATTTGCTTAAAATGAAATGGAGGACGCTTAAAAGTATAAAATGCATAGACAAAGTCAATAGATTTGCTGTTTAAATGTTTAGTTTGATAGCTATTTGGAATACCATAATTAGTTAATTACTACAACACAAATTTTGATACAGCTATAGGCCCTATTCTGTTTGTTTTGTTTTAAAATTTTCTGACATATTTGGTAACTCAAATTTGGTATACACTTTAAATCTGAAAATACTATCTTGTCACTCCAGAAAATAAACCTTCTTTGTCTCAAATATTTTAAATAAGAAATACATTAATTTCTGTATCTTTATGATTGATGATTGAACCACTCATTCATATTGGTTTAACCACATGTAATAAATTGAGCATTTTGTCTTATCAATGCTAAATATGGAAATAGATGCAATTAAATCATTATTTATTCACACAGCCCCAAGTGAGCAGTTTTATATAATCACTCCAAGTACTCACCCTTATTTCTCCTTAACTCCCTCATATTAAGGTTTAACTACCCCTAATTCACTACCACCAAAAGGAAAATGGGAGAGCGACAAACTGACACTATATTTTTCCTTCTTCCATTGCGTCACACTGCTGCCAACTTGAGCAAATCAAAGTCACCCCTCCCCCTTTCTCTAGTCTCTTTGTTAGGGGTGGATTATCGTTACAATTTCACCCTTCATCCCCCTTAGGTTCTTTCAACAATGAGAGTCACTAATTCGCCGCGTGTCATATGGATCGGATTGACGTTGAAGGGATGGAGTATATTTTGAAAGGGAGAGAAGAACTTGAGAGGGTGGTTTGTATAAAAACAGTAGGGTGTAACAGTTCAGGGTGGTTGGCTTTAGAGATGAGCTGCGTATATTTTTTTTTAAAGAGATTTATTACTTCGTATCGCTCCAAAGCCTACGTGAATTGAATCTTGGATCCCTTATCCTTTAGATAATAAAAGTGATTATAAAAAATGGAATAACTATGTTAATGTATGAAGTCTACTTAATTTAAATCAAATATATTTTTGGATATGCTGGAATTTTGCTAAGTAAACTAGAACATTTAATGGAAAGTTCAATGCCCCCCTCCCCTCTTCTTTACCACCTTTCAAAAAAAATGAATAGCTAAGTCTGAATTGCTAATTTATTTAATTATTTACAATTATTTATTCTAAAAACTTTATCATTTTTGAACTTCTGTGGAATTTTTTAATGATATGTTTTGTTTAGCTATTTTTAAAACACATTATTATTATTATTATTATTATTATTATTATTATAAGCACCGTGTCTTACTACCCGTTCGTGTTATACGCACTTAGGCCAATGTGTAATGAGTTTAACGTGGGATCCGAACCACGGTGGAGGCCTGGCATTCCTCACATTCACAAGTTGTGATTAATACACGTCTTGTCTTTCAAACACATTGATTATCAAACTTCTGTTCTAAAAACCCAATTGTTTAAGGATCATAATATAGCTAATTTATAACATTATTTTTAACTACTAATTATAGTAATAAAAAGAGGACTTAAAAGAAAAAAAAATCAATTTTGATAAACAAATTTGTAATTTTAATACAAAAAACACAAAACAAAACGTCACTGTCGCAATAAAAGTATTAAATATGCACATTATGTGCCTATAATGTTTAAGTAGGTATCAATAGAAAAAATATGTATTTTAATACGAATAATTGGCTATCATACTAAACTTACTGGAGAGCTTTAGTTTTAAGCCAGTTGCTCTCTGCACACTAGAGGTAAGATGATAGAGCCTATTGGCTAGGTAATGTAGGTATTGTAGGAGATAGGGCGAGGGAGGTGATAGTCATTACAAAATTAAGGTATGATTTATTAATAGACTTACTAGCATCAACAAATGTTTGATGATTAATAAACTCAGTGGTAAACTGTACACACCCCATAAATCCTTCGCAGACCCCTGAGGGCACGCTTACCAAATTTGCGAAACACACATCTAGACGTTCCTCCCAAAAGCTAAGTAATTATTTCATATATGGTCAAGGTTCGTATGTTAGTTGATATGGACGCTCGGTCTTATTTTAACTTTACCATTTGACATTTTGTATATCTGTATTCCTGTCAGAATGTTTGTTCCTCGATATATGTCAAATGCATGAATCAATTTTAACAAAATTTGTCAAAAAAAATCTTTGGACTTAGGCCGAACAACATATGTCCATGGTTTTTTGATATAATTATCCCTTTCAAAATGAAGGCTGCTCATACATCTCTATGTCTGTTAGTTCCGTGATAGCCATACCTGTCCAAATCCTTCGACCAATTTTAACGACATTTGGCGGGAACATTCTTTAGATCTAAGTCAAATGATCTATGCATCTTTTTTTCAATCTTGTTATTCGTTTCAATATAGCGGCCACTCAAAATGTTTATTGTTTAAAATTTATTTGAATATCAAATTCTAAGCAATCATGAGAATATCTAGGATGTTTTTTTGTTGTAAATTTGGGCATCTGTTGCAAGATTGACCTCATAATTCAATGGTTATTCTCTAAGAATTTGTTATACATAAGAATCATTAATTTTTTGTATGACTTGACCACCCAGGAGAAAATATCAATTTCAAATTCAAGGAGAAGTTTAGGAGATATTTAATTTCAAAAACAACATTTTAAGACTATGGTAACGACAAGAACATGGAGGGAGCAAGGTCTATTATTCTCAGAAAAACTTGTAAGACTGTCGTAACGATAATAACATGAAAGAAGCGAGGTCTACTGTTCACAGAACTACTAGTAAGACTGTAGACTGTAATAACAATAAGAACATGAAATAATCGAGGTCTACTGTTCACAGAACTACTAGTAAGACTGTAGTAACGATAATAATATGGAGGGAGCGAGGTCTACTGTTCACA
>CABFWB010002208.1:0-11920 GCA_902151455.1 Timema bartmani
AAGGTGTTTCTTAAAATATTGAAATGAAAACACTATAATTTTAACAAAACAAACAATAAAATAATCCCAATGGTTGAATAAGGTTATTTAAAATTATCTGTTTTTAGATACTATTATGGGGTGAAGTAGGGTTAAGTGAAGTAAACAATATATCGAATAAGAGTTATTTAACAGTATATTTATTGGTGAAACGGACAAGTAGGTAAATATAAAATCCCAATCCTCAAATTATTCAAAGTGGTAGAGGAAGGAGTAATACAATAAAATGTGTTAGTTATGTTTAAGAGATATTAAACTAAGCTCCCCATGGGTGTTACTCTTTGATGTTGTTAGCTATTAACTAATCAACTACCCTCTTCAATTGCCACATGGTCTAATGTGCCGTTATCACAATATATTGACTGCTTATGAGGAGGAGATCGGGGCTCGATCCCAGTCTGGTGGGTTTATCAAAATAGTTTCCACTCTCCCTCCAATCAAGTGTGGGTACACTTCCTCTAAATTTCAACTTTCCTCAACCCTAACACATTAGAGTAATTCCTATATAAAAGTATAGTCAGAAGTGGTGCTAAAAAACTAATCAATTAATGAGTAATATTATGAGATAAATGTAATTTTAACTTATCTTTAAAAGGTGTTTGACAAGGTTCGTTTATAAAAGGAACATAGGCTAAAACAAAATGAAAGAATTATAACAAATTTTAATTAGTGTAGCTTTTACTCGTGTATGCAAGATATTCAATGTTTACAGTAAATATAATATCGGTAGTAGTGTTTGTATGAAAAAAATGTTGTTAATGATACTTATTTTTGGAAAACGTAGTAATTTTACATTTTGATGTAATTAGTACAGTACTTTATTGTATTGCCTAAGGAATCATCCCACAAATGCCTACAAAAAAAAATATTCTAGTTTACTGTTCAAACACATTACCGTTCAAATTTGTGTTCTAGCGACTCTACAAAAAGGGACTATTTTCCTATAGCTTAGCTTAATTATCTAAGCTTCTACACATGCCAAGCGCAAAGATTGCGTAAATAGTTTTCTATTTGTGTTCTGTTTGATCCGTGATGCTTGTTTTCAATTACAACAATCTGTTTCTAACGTTTATCTTATGATAACATTTATAAACATGTTCTCACGTATATTTAGGAGAAATAGCGGCGTCTATAATCTCTTTATATCTAGAAATGTAGTATCTAAACAAATAGGTGGATACAAATTAATTTCACATAATTTTATTTGATTTAGCCTAAGCCTTTTAAGGTTTTGTAATCAATGTTCTTGTGGGAGAGGGAAATGACTTGAATTAAAACCAAGTAACTTAATAATCTGGGCCTACAATTCCTCATTATCACTTTACATCAGTAAGCTGCAGCCGCTGATTGGACAGATCTGCATTGTATAACAAATTAAGTCAAATAACAATATAGTCCTACTCTATAAGCTTTCTTCTCACCTTTTTTAAATTCAGAAAATAACATTAGTACCTAACTAAAAAAAAGCTTATAGTAGCTAATAACCATTACTCTGATTAAAATTTGTTATGTCTAGTAGTTTAATCAATTTTTTCAACACACACATTTGAAAAATAAGTCCCCTACTCTTCCTCTTATGTGACTAATCTGATATAAATTAAATATTTATTTGAAGTTTTAGAACAAAAACTGATTTTATAAGGTATTGTATCAATCCTGGATTTATATAAAGAGAGTTCAGAATGTATATTGGTCACATATTTTCTAATATTTAAGGTATATTTTAAACATGCTTGAAATATTACAATATGTTTGAAGAATTGTGTAAAAATAATATGTCATTCATTGAGATATTTTTCCAGACGTAAGATGCTCATCAACGTTGCCTTTAAATGAAGAACAGGCCTGCAGTAAAACTGAAAAAATGGCCAAAAAGCTCAGAGAGAAAACACCTATTGGTAAGAAAACTAATCAAATACACAGGAGCCTATGATTGGTAATCCGATTGATAGCTTGATACAAAAATGGAGGAAAACAAAAAGATATTCTAAAAAAGTTTTTTTAAATAATCGGGGAATTATCCTTAGTTTTATGGATTGAGCCCGAGATCAAACTATATTGACCGAGCGGCCGCCGCTGTTAGCGATGTTATTACTAACATTTCATGTGGTCAGCACAAGAAGACTTCCAGCTGTTAATATCACTTTTCTAGACCAGAGTTGCTACCTATTCAAGTAGCACCTCATTTGTCCTTATGAGGCTGAGTTGGACCCCATTATAGACTCACTGCTTTAAAAAAAAATCTGGACGCGCTGGGAATCGAACCCGGGAGCTCTTGATTTGTAGCCAGGAACTCTTGACTACTAGATTACAGAGGCTGGCAGTGATAAATTTGAGTAATTAAATCAATAAAACAAGACTAGGCACTACTAGTATACTATCCCAAAGATAATATTGAACATAATAGATTTGTATTTGACTATTAAATGTAGCAAAAAAGCCAGAAATATACTCTTCAAATCATTACTATTAAAAATAAGGTATTAACTGCGATGATAAAAACATTTGCTTGCGACTTATCAGTGAATGCCCTTAAAATATAAATGCAAAATTATTTTGGTTATGGTATGTCTTTATTACTTACATTCTTCACATTTCCACTTCACACTTTCAACCAAATATGCTCATTTAAAACAGTTGGGCTATGTAGGATATAGGAGTTATCTAAAACAATAGCTTATTTTATAACAATAAACAATAAGTAAAATAGTCAAACTGGCAGTAATTTAATGTGCTGGAGGTAGAACACTGCCATATCTTGAATATAATGTGTTTTCATGATTGATACGATGATAATCATCATTATTAACAGTTTACATTTTGTGGCCAAGCCAGTTTAGTAAAATGCCTCCATATTCCTCCTAAATCATCATCTTAAATATATATGTAACAGTAAAAGTAGTTTTGGTAGAGGTTTATAGTTTTTATTTTGTAGAGATACTGCTTTTTAATTTTGTATGGTTCAATGACACATTAAAAACTAATAACTGATAACAACTTAAGCGTCCTCAAATATAAGCCTGGTTTGAATCCTGACTGAGGAATGTAACCAGGGCTGTTGGAGTCTTGAGTCGGAAGACATTTTGGGTGGAAATTACTTACATTCTTCACATTTCCACTTCACACTTTCAACCAAATATGCTCATTTAAAACAGTTGGGCTATGTAGGATATTGAGTTATCTAAAACAATAGCTTATTTTATAACAATAAACAATAAGTAAAATGGTCAAACAGGCAGAAATGTAATGTGCTGGAGGTAGAACAAAGATTTGTTCATTCAATGGACGCTGCATTCAACATGAAAGGAAGCAACTTGTTCTACAACTAAACCATGCTGCCGCCCTTTATTGTACACAAACAATATACACTGCCATATCTTGAATATAATGTGTGTTCATGATTGATTCAATGATAATCATCATTATCAACAGTTTACATTTTGTGGCCAAGTCAGTTTAAATTAAAATGCCTCCATCTTCCTCCTAAATCATCATCTTAAATATATATATATATATATAAAACAGTAAAGGTAGTTTTGGTAGAGGGCTATAGTTTTTTATTTTGTAGAGATACTGCTTTTTAATTTTGTATGGCTCAATGACACATTAAAAACTAATAACTGATAACAACTTAAGCGTCCTCAGATATAAGCCTGGTTTGAATCCTGACTGAGGAATGTAACCAGGGCTGTTGGAGTCTTGAGTCGGAAGACATTTTGGGTGGAAGTCGATAAAAATATAATTTTAATCTTATCCATTTTTATTCTCTAGGATCATTATTTATAATTTGTATTGAAAAATGTATTTAAATATACATTCACAATGTCAAAGTAGCTTCTCATGAAGTCATCTGTATTGGAGCATTTTACTGCAGTAAATTTGTTATTACTAATTAATATGAGGGAGTCAGAAAGACGAAAAAAAGAGGAGTCGTAGTCTTAAGGCTTGGCATACTGACGCCAGAGCTCTGCTAATAACACAGGTGTTATTATAAAATAAAAACAATGTAAGTTGTTTGTTTGTCAGGTAAACTAGATGAATTGGATGAAGGTAAACATCCTTATCAGGAAAAGGAGCCCCTTAAACCGTTCCCTGACAACACAAACCCTGCGACTGGGGAGGTCGGAGGTCCCAAGGGGCCAGAACCCACCCGCTATGGGGACTGGGAACGTAAAGGAAGAGTCTCAGACTTTTAAACATCAAATTTATTATTTCTAGTAATGAAAGATTATAATAAAGTCTTTGTGTTGTATTATTAATGGCTATCTCTTATGACGAAGCCACTATTTAATCCTGTTATTTTTCAGTGCTTACATAGTGTGCACGAAAGTTTAGTACCAACTAAAATATTTGACACAAAATCAAAAATAGTAAGCCTGTGCAAACTATTCAAAATTTAGAATCTTAATATTGGAAAGATTAGGATTCAATTCAAAATTTTGAATCAAATCTTAATATTGGAAAGATTAGGATTCAATTCAAAATTTTGAATTTAAATAAATCCTCGATTTGAATTTGATGGTCTTGGCTCAAAATTAAAATCTATAATTAATACTTGCTTAACAAATCAATACAATAAGACCAGAAAACGGCCTCATAGTAGATTGAAAAGAGAAATTGATTGGAGTTCAGGTCGTAAAGGAATCACATGGATGATTTGTTTGTGACTGAATATCTTGTATTTTAAAAAAAGTATCTAGGGCCAGATTTTTGTAAATATTAATCAACCTTTGCACTAAGATTGAAAAAAAATAGGATTATCTTGATTTTAGATTAGTGCTATTGATTACATTTTTGTAATACACCTACAATGTGTCTAAAATTGACTCGACACTTTTTTTAATATTTTACTATTGGATTAGATTTGGAAATTTAACTTAGTAAAATACTCAACACAGATTTGATTTGAAACATTATCATAATAAGCCTAAAATAAATTATTCAATTCAGATCTGAAACTATTTTTAAAATAAAATATTAAATCCACTTATACTTGAGATTCAATTTTGATAGAATAAATTTAGCATTAGACTTGATTCGGATTCAACTCAAAATTGTTTTCAGGCATGAGATTCAATTCGGACTCTATTAAAAATATTGTTAAGCATGAGATTCGATTCAATTAGTCAAGATTCGAATTAAAAATTAAAAATTATGGATTCGCAAAGTCTTAAAAAATAGAGTATCTAAAATAAATATCTATATTTAGATTCTAGGACTTTTTTTTAGGTTAGCCTTTGATTAAAGGTTTACTGGTATTCAAAAGTCCTTAAAAAATATTAAAATTTTTATGTAAAATAGGTTTTAATGAAACCATCTGAAATGACGAAAGTCAGGTTTTGAATACCACATTATACTATAAATGTATAGTAATTTTGTTTTACATAATTTTCTTAGAAAGCTGTGCTTAGATAATTCTGAGTTTGTATATATACTTTATTACTCTATAACACTTTGTTTTGTCTGTAAATATAATTTTACAAATGTTAATGTTTAAAATAAATTCATCATAACCTTATAATTCATTGATTTCAATTTATTTTTTCGTTTGTTCCCATATTACCCAAACAATAATGGTTGATTGCACATACGGTTTGCATAACATTAACCAAATTATAAAAAAAATTATAAGAATATAACATTTGATTTTTAACTTATATTAAAATTGATCAAAAGTGGAATATACAGCTTGCCTGCTAACATTTTCCAAATAAAATATATGCCTAAAGTTGCTAATGTTAAACTATCCATTTCCTTGCCAACTTGCTGCACTTTCTTTTTGAGATAGATATACTATGAATTATATTTATTTATATGTGGTACTCCGGCTAATTTTCTTACCAAACTCTGTTCATTGTTGGAAGATATGGACTTTTACCTTAGGACCACCAGGTGGCCTATAGGACTCATAGAAACTGAAATTGGAATCTAGATCACAAGGAATACACACGACCGGAAGTTATGGCAACTTTAATAATGTGACACGGACAAATGTAACTGTTGGGATATATTGTAAAAGTGTATTTTTATGACAAATAAAAACTGACATGTATAATATTATGTCAATACTTGTGACAACAACTTGACATCAAACAATTTAGACAATGCCAAAACATGAAATGCAATGTAAAACAAATTTTTACACTACCCTTTTATAAACTATAAACAGTTTCTTCACTGAAATAGCTTGTTTGTGGTTACCATGATGGTGAATAATATCAGTTTGTTTACGAAGAAATAAACCCAAAATTGAATTATTAAAGAAAAAAAGTTCAATGTGATGGAAATAAAGTAAATATCCTTTTATTTGTGAATTTTAGTTATTAAAGTTATTTGAGTTGCATATAAAAGTTTTTAAGTGCTAGCTCAATAGCGTTCCTTCGTATCCTTCATGATGGCTACAAGTATGACGTGTAAGTAATTAACAGCATGGTAGCTACTTAATTTGACCAACCACAGTTTGTAAACCAAGCAATAAATATAGCTCGAGGCTGAGTCACTTTAGAAGTATAAACAACATTTTAGAAAATTCACCTTTATTATCATGTTGAACAATAAATTATATAAAATTGTAGCCTCTAAACAAAATTACAAATTTAATACCCAAGAAAATTAATTTATGCCTCTTATGTAGTCCTTTTTATTGAATATTTAAGTCACAACTGCTGAGTACAATTTGTATTAATTATTTAAAACAAGAATAGTGTGATTCACACCCACATTAAAGCATTCAGAATGGCCTCACAAAGCTCAGGTGGAGAAGAAACATTATTTTGCTACTAAAAGGAAACATTGCCAATATTTTACCTTATAATGGTCAGGACATAGGTTTTCTGAGAATTTTTCATGGACCTCATACTGTGCAATTTTCCTAGTACCCACCTTTCTGTTATTTAACTCCTCTGACATTGTTTTCACCAAATACCATTGAAAGGGTAATTTATCAAAATTCCAGCCTGTGGCTGGGTCAGTTTGGTCAAATACCTCCATCTTCTTCCTTTAATTTCTTCCATTCTTCTCCTCTCATTTGAACACTTTCTATTATCTGCTCCTCCCATATATTTCTTGGCCTTCCTTACAGCCTTTTCCCTACATACGTCATTTTCAACATTTTATTTGGCATCCTCTCCTCCATGCCCATACCATCTTAGTCTTGCTTCCTTTACTATCCCTACTCTTACTCTTTCCTGGACAACTTCATTCCTAATCTATTTTATCCTCGTGACAGCTAACATGATCTTCACAAACTTCATTCCCGTGGCCCCCACTTTTCTTGTCTCTCTTACATTCATTATTCATATTTCTGCTGCATATGTGACAAAGGATACAAAATAGGCCACGCCCTGTGCATCACTGCCTTACACTTCAAGATGACTTCCCTTCTCCATAACAGTTCTCATACACACCTATAGAACAACTCTCCCTTCTGTCCTCTATTCATTAAATTCTCTCTATTTCCACTTTTCTCCTCAATCACGCTTCTAAGATGCTTTTCATTCTGTACTTTTCTCAACTCTACTCTATCCAACCTTATAGCTTTATTAGGCCCTACCCTCTTCCTTGTCATTACCATCACCTACCATGTTGCCATGTTAAAATTCATTCCACACGCTTTCACTTCCTCATTCTATTCTTGTTATTGTTCCTGTATGTCCTCTTCCTTTTCTTCCCATACCAAGTCATCAGCAAACATCATGGCTTTCATTCTTTCCTCCCCGAATTTTCCTGCCAATTGTAATTTGTATTTTCTATATTGTGTTTCATTGTTTGAAAATAAAAAGAAAATATATGCTGTTGTAGGCTATTATTTGTTTTTATTTGTTTGCATTTCAAATTATATAGGATTTTCTTTGTATCCGTAGCTTCAAAAGTAGCTGGGTGCTCCAATAGTGTGTAGGCCCTAGAGTAGAAAGTAAAGTTGTTAATGGCAGCAGGAAGCCATTTAGGTCAAATACGAGTCTTATGAATAATGCATTAAGTTATGAAAATATTGGTAAATTTAAGTGTAAGTACTACAAATACATTGATAAAAACATACATCTTAGATGATCGAAATTATTATAAAAATAAAATTTAGAGAAATTTATCAACTATAAAGTTGTAGGCTTCTCCTTCAATAATTCATAAGGTTATTTTGGACCTAAGATGGCGAGTGCGTTTCTTTGTAGTTATAACCCCTTAAAAACTTATTTATTTGATACCTACAACTAGATGAACACATTAATTCTGGTTAATTATTAACTTAGATATATTTATAAATTTGATGTGTACAAAATTAAAAAATAACATACTTTAATAAATACCACAATAGACTTACCCTTAAAATAAGAAGTCCTTCCTTGACCAATTACACTATGGCCCAGCTTATAAGATAGGGACATTGAGTTTGCGCAAACATAATTTAGATAGATATTTTTTAATTTATTTTAATTTTATCATAAAGTTTCAAACTCTATAATACTAAATTAAAATTAATATACCATGTGGATCGTTTTTAGTACATAAATTATTTTACTATCAAATAATGGTTAAAATTCGATGAAAAATTTCAATTATATTTGTCATTCGAGGACAAATAAAACATACATCTAAAATACTTCATACTTTGATTTTCTCAAAATTAGAAATTGATATAAAACAAAAATATTGATTATAAATTCAGTAAAAGCTAAATTTATCTTTATTATTTAAGTTAAAACTTTACATTTTTCAGTAGTTTTCAATTTCCCAGTGAATGAGTCTACTTAATATAGTTGGTGGTTTGACTTACTCTTCTTCGCGCCACTGAAGGGCCTTGATATCTGTAAGCTATGTAGGCACAGCACTGCAGTGCGCTCTCTGGGTACTGCAATCAGTATTGTTTGTGAAGCAGCTGTGTTTTCGAAAATAATCGACCGCATGAAACAATATTGATTGAGAGGTTTTGATTGTTGGACAGATATAAATGTCAAGTAGAAGCGGGAGAAGTAGTCATTTTTGTTTATAATTTTTTACTTTGACAAAAATGTTACGTTTGAAGTTTTTTCTCCTAAATATATCCGTCTTATTTAGCTTTTTAGGCAAGTATAGTGTTTATAATGTATTGTTAGTTGTAATTATTTGTAATATAGTATTTTCGTGTTGAGTTGAATGTTTCTTTTCCTTTGTTTCAGACTTGGTTTTTAAAAATAAATCATAAGCCTAGGCTGTTAATATATAATTTTGGAATCAGTTAAATTACAAAATACCGTGCTTTATGGTGAATTTGTACGCCAACTGTTGGAATTCACTGTTACCTTGCTTAAAAATATATATTAGGTTAAGTTAAGTGACCGTAAAGGCCCCGACACAGGGTCCGTGTCCGTGGTCCGTAAGAAATCGACGCCACAATATCAGATTGTTCGGACCACAGAGTCCTTATCCGTAAGTCATTACTCCTTAGAAGTTGCCCAACTTTAACTTTCTACAGACTAGTTTATACGGACTACCAATCACAGCCTAGTAAATATGTGCATGCCCATTGAAATAAAAGAATGAATGGCAATGAGAGGATCCGTCGCTATGGAAACATACAAAATGAAAAGAGGGCTAAACTTGGAGCTTTTTCGGAAACTTATTTTAAAAATTTAAACACCTTGGGAAGAGCGGCTTCTAGGAAAATGTTTTCTAAGAAATACCAAGCTCTCAGAAATATTGGCTTTGCTTTTGTAGGTTCAACACTTCTTTTATTAAAAATATTAAAAGTGCTCATTTTATTTTCATTTAAAATACTAGTACATCCATTTTGCATTTGCAGGCTATTGTAAACATTTATTTTAAGTTTGATAGTTAAAATCGAGTTATAAATATATTTCTTGTGATTGTACTTAACCTACATTTTAGTATATACTTGAAGTTTTCTCAACAAAGTTGTTTTTGGTTTCTTTAATTCTTATATTACGATCAGCTGACTGCAATGACACTCGCTCCATGCTGTAGATAATTTAATTTCTGATTTTTTGACCGTACGAAGTCTCTCACTATTTCATTGGTTGAAACCGTTACGTGATTAAGGATATTGACTATGTAATTGCAAGTAGAATTTCTTATGGATCAGGAACACGGACTCCGGACCTACGGATATGGAGTCTGTGTTGGGGCCTTAATGGTTTCCATTTAAAAACAAGAGGAGAACCTTTACGTTATGTTATGTTATATTACGTGAAAGTTAAGTTAACATTAAGTTTAATCGTGATCCCGGCATTAATCCTTAAATATTATTTATTGTAGGTCCCACATAACTTAAATATACTCATGTGGAAAATGTATTTTTAACTTGCATATTTTGAATTTATAGATTAGGCCCTAGATTTTTGAGGGGGTGGGGGGGTCTTTGTGCAAAGTTTTAATTTATTGGGTAAGTAAATATTATGTAAGTTATGTTCATTTTTTTAGAGTAACCTAAAACTTAAAAAAAAAATTAAAACAAACAATACCAGTTTATTGATAAAAGACTGGCCTATGTGCAAAGTTATAATTTGTTGAGTAAATGTTATGTAAGTTATGTAAATTTTTTGAGAGTAACTTAAAATATCTTTTTAAAATTGAATTAAACAATACCAGTGTATCGATAACAGTCATAAAAAATTTATAAAGATCTAAACTTCTTTTTTTTGCAACTTGTAATTAAGTTATAGAATTTGGTTCAACATTCTAATTCCTTTAATTAAAAATCCAATAGAATTATTTCTGTTCATTAAATCATGTTTAGTAAAGTATATTTATTAATATTTATTAAATCATGACTAGGCCCCTACAGTAGGCCTACTGTACACACCAAAATATAATAAATGCTTGTGTGGAGAATTAACTTATTTAAATAATATAATATATTTATAATCTCTATTGCACTTGGGATAGACAGGATTCAAAATGACAATAGGCCAGTGTTTAATATAAAAGTGACCTGCTTCGGTGGCTCTGTAATCTTGTGTTGGACTAGATGGCCAAAGACTGGGAGATCGGGGTTTGATCTCGGTTGGGTGCACTAAGGGAGGTTTTCCTAAATGGTTTTCCACTCTCCCTCCACACAAATGCGAGTGCATTTCCTCTAAATTGAGCCGTCCTAATATATATATATATATATACATATTTTAGCATATATGTATATACAAATTATTGTAAGTTTATAACTCAACTAAATCAAGGTTGACAGACCTAAATATATGTTTTAAATTTCCTTGCTTTTCCAAAAAAAAAAAATTAATCAATCATGTTAATGCACTTTATGCAAAGCTCTGATTATAAATTAGACTAAGTGTATAACCTAAACGGGTAGTAAGACACGGTGCTAAAAAATACATTATTTTTAGTGTAGGCTAGCCGCTAGACCGTTGTTGCACCCCCCAGAAGTTTACTTGAGGGGTGGAGGGACAGTTAAGGCCACCGCCCAGAATGAAATTTTTAGTCAAAAGGTGATTTAGGAAACGCCATCCCCTAACAGCCAAATTAAAAGGAATTTATTAACAGGTATTTAATTAGTAGCTTAATCTAGAAATTATTTTGACTTATTTTTGTGATAATTAAAGGCAACTGGGCTTATTTTAGATGTCACACCATATATCCTTTTCAGCATGGCTTAATATGTTTTTTATTAAATTTTGTGTATTAATTTTTGTGCCATCTGGCCGAAACATTTATTTGAAAAAGTTGAAAAATGTCAACTTGGACACAGGATTCGAACCTGGGACCTTTGTCTTTGCGCACCAATGCGTTACCACTGAGTCATCCAGGAATTGCTCAGGGTCATTCTTCACTTATATTTTAAGACAAGGTCTGTGATGTACATGCGAACATCATCAATGCCGCCCATGTGTGTTTTTCAAATGGGGGGGGGGGCTGATTGGAGTCCCATATGCAGGGG